>PVIC010021789.1:0-18857 GCA_004025085.1 Thryonomys swinderianus
AAAAAAAAAAAGAAAAAGAAAAAAAAATGACTGGCATTTAACCTATTGAGGTAAAACTTATTTTTGCTATGTATAGGAACTTGTCAGTTAAATGAGAACAGAAAAGTGCTATACCTCCCTAATCATACTTCAGATATATACCTACCAAGACATATGTGCACACATATTTATAAATAGCGTTATTTTTTCTTCACACACAAGTAAAGTTTTGGACTTTGGAATGAAAGATCTAATTAGAATCATTACTTTTATTGTAAAGCTCAGAATCTTGGGAAAGTTAAGAGTAATAATACTGGGCTGGAGGGTTAGCTCAGTGGTTCCGGCGCCTGCCTCGCAAGCGCAAAGACCTGAGTTCAATCCCCGGTTACCACATATAATGCTGGGCGTGGTGGCTCACGCCTGTAATCCCAGCACTCGGGAGGCAGAGACAGGAGGATTGCTGAGTTTGTGCGGCTTGCCTGGGCACCATAGTGAGCTCAGGGCCAGCCTGAACTACAAAGCGAGACCCTGTCTCCAAAAAAAAAAAAAAGAGTAATAATACTGCACATACCCAGGAAATATAATGACATTGGATTGGAATTGGCAGAGATACCTTTATTATTTAAACTACATTAAAAAGCATTATAGTAAAGCATTAATGTATTCTTTAATATCAAAGATGTTTTTCTAGTTTTTACATAAGCTTAGTGATTTTTGTTTTTATCTTAGGGTAACATCACCTCTCAAATAGTAGAATACTTTTGCCGGGCGTGGTGGCTCACGCCTGTAATCCCAGCACTTGGGAGGCAGAGGCAGAAGGATCGCTGAGTTCGAGGCTTGCCTGGGCTACATAGTGAGCTCAGGGCCAGCCTGAACTACAAAGCGAGACCCTGTCTCAAAAAACAACAACAACAACAACAAAAAAATAGTAGAATACTTTTTGTTTTTGTCTTAAGCATATGCTTCTTGGCATCTTTCCTTGGGTCTCCCACAATGTACTGAATGCAGTTATCAGCTACTATAATTTCTTTTTATATGAAGTTACTTGAGGCAGAGAATCGAGTGGGTTTTAGTTTCTTCACTCACTGTTGACTAGTGATGGAAACATTTTTTTCTTCCAGTAGGAAAGAATTTTAAAAGGATTCACAAATCAAATTATTGATCTGGTGATAAAGCTCTTTGGTAGAGCTTTTGTCTAGCATGTGTGGCTCTGGATTTCATTCCCACCACTGCAAAAGGAAACAAAAAACAAAATCAAATTATTCATGTTTTTATACTGTGCTTTAGATACTTTGAATAGGATAGCAGATAAATTTATTTTATTTTTGAGATAGGGTCTCGCTTTGTAGTTCAGGCTGGCTCTGAGCTCACTGTGTAGCCCAGGCAAGCCTTGAACTTAGCAATCCTCTTGCCTCTGCCTCCTGAGTGCTGGATTACAGGCATGAGCCATTACACCTAGCATTGACATTTATTTAAAATTTTAAGAATCACATTTTAGAAAATATTTTATGAGCTTATTGCTTTCTGACAAGGTAAAAATAGTTATGCGTTAACAATGGAGATACATTTTGAGAAAAGCATCATTAGGTAATTTCCTTATGTGAAGATCATAGAGCATGACCTCAGGTGTCTATGTCAGTAGGTGATAGAACATATGGGACCACTATACATATATTTTCCTTTGTTGACCAAAAAGTCATATTATGTGGTGCAAGAGTGTTTTAGGAGAATTCAGTTTAAAAAGTAGATAATAGTGCCGGGTGTGGTGGCTCTCGCCTATAATCCCAGCACTCAGGAGGCAGAGGCAGGAGGATTGCTGAGTTCGAGGCTTGCCTGGGCTACATAGTGAGCTCAGGGCCAGCCTGAACTGCAAAGTGAGACCCTGTGTCCAAAAAAGAAAAAGAAAAAAAAAGTAGAAAGTAATTATTTTATGGTATTTGAACCTGAGTCACAATTTGATAGCTTAGGTGAGAAAAAAATGGTCTCTAATAAAGCAACAGCAAACCTTTCAGCTTTAACTCTAGTACTAATAAGTTTTTGAATAGAGTCTTTTGTGTCAGACATTTAACACTGTAGTATTTCTAATTTAAAATAATAAATTGGTAATGTTTTAGGGAAAGATAAGTTGCAGGAATCATGATGGCCCGAGAAATGTAAAAATTCTTTTAGTACAGAGTAAATGTATTTCTTACAGTGTGAATTTATTCAGAACGTATCTTCTTCCACTCTTTAAGAGCATTTGGGTAAATGCACAACCTACAATAACATGTGAAAAAGCATTCTGGTTTATGGATTAGATTGCATTTGTAAACAGGAGAACAAATTGGTGAATATGAGTTCACAAAAATTTGGGGTAATTTTCCCACATGCCTTTATTTGGATGTTAAATTTTTAATTTTTAAAAGAGCTTTTTAAAAAACATTGCTTATTGCAGCATGTAAACTTACATTGGGTGTGAAAAATTCAAATGAGAAATTGAAGCTTTTAACCATGTATATTAAATAATTGACCCTACATTTTTGGTGGTTTTTTGTTTTGTTTTGTTTTGTTTGTTTTATTTTTTGGGTTTTTAAAAAATGTAATCTGGATTGCTTATTTTATATGCTGGGATGCTAGTTGTTTTTTCTATTAATACACTTAACTTGCATTCTAGCTTCGCCATTCAGAGACAGGCATCGTGTGGTGGGTTGTGTGAGAGTGTCTGTCAATAGTGAAGACAGATAATACCAGAGACATTTAACCCATCCAGTCTCACCCAGGGTATAGGTCGGTCTCATTTTCAGACTTCTTCATAAGTCTCTTTCTTTCTTTCTTTTCTTTCTTTCTTTCTTTCTTTCTTTCTTTCTTTCTTTCTTTCTTTCTTTCTTTCTTTCTTTCTTTCTTTCTTTCTTCTTTCTTTCTTTCATTTTGTTTTTAAGTAGTGGATTGATATGGATTGAAACTAAACCTTTTTGTAAAGTTTAAAACTTTACATTAATAACATAAGAAGAAGAAAAGTAGAAAAGTGAAAGTTGGCATGTAAGGTGTTGACAAAGCAGGTTTGCAGCCACTTTGCGTGTTCTAGGTATTTCAGTCTTGGCAGTATGTTGGCCTTACATATTTTTCTGAATCTCTCTTCTTTGATCTGGAAGTACATCCTTGTATCTGGTGACTTTTATCAAACAAGATGTTTAGATTTGAAATAATTGTTACCATTAAGAAAAATGTAATGCTTACAAAGATTAACTAGAGTTTAATGATGTGGTATATGTCAGAAATTATTTTAAAATATTCTGTTGATTTTTATAATCATTTTCTGAATGGTCAAGTTTACTCCTTCTCTGTTCCACTATTGGTTCACTTAACACATTTAAAAATTGTTATGGTTTTTGTTTAAGTGGTTTTTTTAGCCACCTCAATTGGTTTTGCAGAGGTTAAACTGTGTGTGTGTGCGCGTGTGCGCGTGTGTGTGTGTGTACACATATACATTTTTAAATTCTAGGGAATAAATGAGAGCTTAGTTAAATATCATTTCTCACATTTTAAATCAGTGAAAGGAGTCTCGTTTGAGGACTTCAAAAATATTTCTAATTTCAGAGCTTTCTGTAAAAAAATATAGTTAGCTGTAATCACAGAACACTGGGAGACTAAGACAGGTATCCCAAATTCAAACCTAAACTGGGCAATTTAGAAAGACTTGTCTCAAAATTTAAAAGAAAAATGCTGGGTATGGTAGCTTGTGCCTGTAACCCCAGCACTTGGGAGGCAGAAGCAGGAGAATTCCTGTGAGTTCGAAGCTTGCCTGGGCTACCTAGTGAGCTCAGTACCAGTCTGAACTACTGGCCCTGTCTCAAAAAAAAATAAATAAAAGAAAAGAAAAAAGCTTTGCTTTTTTTTTTTTTTTTTTTTTTAAGTACCTAGGTTATAGCTGAGTAAAAGGTCCCTGGATTCAACCTCCAGTACTGAGGAAGACAAAAGGGTTTTTAATTTTATATAAAATAATCTCTTTTTATGTTCTTTATGTCCTAAAATATTAATGGTAGTTAATAACATAGTTGACAGATGTAGAGCAATAAATTTTTATTTTTTCCTTTTCTTGGTTCCAAGGATTGAACTCAAGGCCTTGTGCTTACCAGGCAAGCATTGTGCCACTAAGCTACATCTCCAGCCCCCTCTTAATTTTAAAATACAGTTTAAGCAGTAGGTATATAATACCATACATGTTTCTATTATGGAAACATTTAAAATCCGTTTTCATCTTTCTTACCAAATGAATAATATTTGCAAAGTCAGGCATATCCATGCATCTCATTATAGGTAGTCAATCTGTCAGTTGCCTTGAGTATTCATAGTGATTCTCAGTGATTCCTTCAATTCTGCCACAACCACAGTACTGGGGATCAAATCTAGGGAAACATTTTACACTGAAATACATCTTTAAAATGAGAATTAACTTGTGTCATATTTTGGTACAAATTCCCCAGTGTTATGTGTGATTGTGAGATGTATATAAAATGTACCAGTAAAGAATTCAATTAAAAAAAAGAAATACATCTTTATCCCCTTCCATCAATTCTTAAGCCATATGCACAATTCACATTCACCATCATTGCTAGCATTTTGTCAGATAATTTTCTAGTTAATTATAAAATATAGAACATTGTAGATACAAAGCTTTTCTTCACTTTTAAATTTTAAAATTAATCAATATTCAGTGGTATGTAACTGTGATCATAGCATTCTGGGAAACTGAGGCAGGAGCATACTAAATTTCAGCATGAGCTGGGCAATTTAGCAAGACCCTTACTAAAATAAAATTTTTTCTAAAGAACTGGGGATATTGATCAGGGAAAAAGCCAGTATAAATAAATGAATGTGTGTATACCTCTGAGATTATATATTTCCTTTAGTAAATTGTTGATTGGCCCATCAGTTTTGCCTTTGGTTCATGGCACTCTATGATAACAGAAAATGCTGTGTGAAAAACTACTATGTAAATTAGACTAGATTCAAAGATAATTATTTCACAAAAGAAAAGAATAAAAAATTTATTTATATACCACCTAGGGAGCTGGGGGGTTTAACTTGGTGACACTGTACCTGCCTCAAAAGGACAAAGTCCTGAGTTCAGTCCCTAGTACCAAAACGAAAAAAATAAAAGCCACCTAAATAATTTTTTTTTTTTTTTTTGAGATGAGGGTCTCACTTTGTAGTTCAGGCTGGCCCTGAGCTCACTCTGTAGCCCAGGCAAGCCTTGAACTCAGAAATCCTCCTGCCTCTGACTTCCAAGTGCTGGGATTACAGGCGTGAGCTACCACACCTGGCATTGTGGTATGTGATACTGATTGTTGGTGGTTGTGAGTTACCACATCTGGCATTGTTATATTTGGTTACTGGGATCAAACCAGGAACCTTGTGCTTGCTAGGCAGACACCAGAACCATTCAGCTAAATCTCTGCCCCCCAATAATAATTTTAAGAAAATTTTCCAGTTTTATTAAGAATTTGCAAGAGACTTAAGGAACAAATAAAATTATGAAGTAAAAATACCTTTTAGTGACTCTGCTCATTGAGGAAATAACAGCAATGTTAAAACATTTTTCTGTAGGAGTTTCTGTGTTTTTAATTTGCATCAATAAAACATAGACTCTATATTCCTAACTGTAAATAGAGACTGCCAAAAGGAAATAGTGTATTTTGTTTGCAGGAAATTATAAATAAAAGGAATATATAAGGGGCCAGGATTGTATTACACTTTAGTTCTTTAGAGACTGTCAGTTAAACTGTTTCTTGCTATTTTATTTAGTAATATAATGATTCAATAGTCTTCATAGATATTTCAGGTACATTTAGTGTCCCAAGAGTATCCTGGCAAATTAGTGTTTGGAAAACTAAAAGATTCTTGATGCCTTTTTTTTTTTTTTTGAGACAGGGTCTCGATCTGTAGTTCAGGCTGGCCCTCAGCTCATTATGTAGCCAGGCAAGCCTGGAACTCAGCAATCCTCCTGTCTGCCTCCCTAGTGCTGAGATTACAGGCGTGAGCCACCACGCCCAGCACTGTGGTATGTGGTATTGATTGCTGGTGGGTGTGAGTCTCCACGCCCAGCATTGTATATGGTTTCTGGGGATCGTACTCAGGACCTTGCACTTACGAGGCAGGCGCCGGAACCACTGAGCTAACCTTCCGGCGCAATGTCATTTTTATATATATTTACATTTTAATAGGACACTTTAAGGCTATTTTAATTTATGGATTAATATACACATAGATCATTTGGCTTATATATAGTTTCAGGAAAGAAAGGTACTAGTATTTCTTTGTAGAACTAGCAAATAGTTACCTCTAACCCCTTAGTATTTTCCCTGCATTAGATAGTGCTATTGTAATAACATATTCAAAGCATTTTGAATAGTCTCCTTTTTCTTCAACCTACATTTATTTGCCAAATTAATATACATACCAAATTTTGGCTTCTGACTATAAAAGTTCCATGATAACTTTTTTTGGGTTCAGTTAATTTATTAGAGTGGCTCATAGCACTCAGGGATACTGGTTATAATGTTCACTGGTTATAAAGGGTATTTTAAAGGGTACACTAGCTAGATGAAGAGTTACACAGGGCAAAGTTTAACAGGGGTACTGAGCACCAAAACTTGAGTCCCTGTGGATTTTGGATGTTTTTCTCTCAGTGCCACATATGTTTCTTCTCCCTGGGACTCTCCTGAACTCAGTCCTTTTGGATTTTAATGGAGGCTTCATTATGTAGGTGTGATTTATTAGACCGTTGGACATTGATGATCAACTCAACCTCAGTGCCTTTGGTTTCCTGGGTTAAGGCAGCTGTGAATTCTAACTCTCTAAACATACAGCTGGTTTTCAACAACCAGCTTGCCCATCCTGTGGTTATCCAGTGACTTTCCAAAATCATGTTACTAGTGTAACCCCAAAAATTGTTGAAAGAGGTTTGTTATTTTACAAACCTGAAGCTAATGGCAAATTTTTAACCAAAAATATTTTTTTAGTTTTGTCATTTTGTAAATTATACACACACACACATATGCATATAATATTATAATAACATAAATTGCTTTTGAATTTATTATTGCTTTTTATGTATTCAGTACTTTCTGTCTTTGAGATGTTCATATTCTGCATGTTCATGTGCATAATACTTAGATTTAAAAAGGACAGGTTCAGGAAAACTGCTTTATAAAAATACAAGTTCACAGCATTAATACTGCATGCTTTGTGTGTTCCACTGCAAATACTGCATGCTGCCTACTTGTATTTCTCTGCAAATAAAGGACATAGGCTCATATGCACACACAAAAAATTTAGTACCTTTTTTGCCAATAGTTGGAACAAATGGAGGAATGTTAGATGTTCTTTTCCTATTTTTTCTAAAATGAGTTCTGTCATAACATTCTCAAAAAGCAAAGAGAAAATTATATTTAAACCCAAAGTGGCTACAAATCAGCTCCTAAACTATCACTGACATTAGCATCTAGATTTCATAATTTTTACAAGTCTTTAAAAATATTTATTAAGAAAACGTTGCATTAATGCATGATACAAGATTGATAAATTTTTCTTTAAATTGGAATGCAGTTTAAAAGTGACTGAATTTTCTAATTTCAGCTACTGCATTTGACAAGGACACAAATTAGAAAAATGGAACTGGTACCATCTAATTCTTCTAGGCTCTTTGATGTATAGTAGTTGGGGGAAAAATCTTGTAGTGTGGAATTGTGTAGATATTCTTAATGGTTAATATTAATGCAGTATTCCACAGCTTTGACAGCAGTGAAAAATTCTTTGTTCATTTTTCAAATAATTTAACCAGTTTTACTACATGTTGTCAATTAAAAGACATTATTGGCTTTGGTTTTTTATTATCTAAGCATTGATATTCTTATATTTTGCCCTTTATAATATAAAGGTGAAAATGAATTGACATGAATAATTGGAATTTCTGTAATAGTACACCACAACACTAAATTATTGTACACATTAAAGTGACTGTGCCATAAATGACTTCAGATACAAATTAATTTTAGATTTAAGCACCTTTTAGTTGTCTTGCCACATGTTTTCATTTTTTATGTGTATAATTATAAGCTTTTCTACATCTTATATGAGATAAAATGTTATTTATATAATTTTACCAATAACTATTTCCAGTCTAAGGACTATTGAGGGGCAGAATATTATCGTCAGTGTGACTGGCAGTTACCACATTGTCTAAAAAAATCTACTTAAAAAATATCTACTTAAATCCTTTTTTTAAATTGATTTTTTTTTTTTTTTTGAGACAGGGTCTTGCTTTGTAGTTCAGGCTGGCCCTGAGCTCACTATGTAGCCCAGGCAAGCCTGGAACTCAGAGTAATCCTTCTGCCTCTGCCTCCGCAGTGCTGGGATTACAGGCGTGAGTCACCACACCTAGCCTTGTAATATGTGGTAATGATTGCTGGTGGCTGTGACTCAACACGCCCCATATTGGTTGTGATTACCAGGGATAGAACTCAGGGTTTTGCTGCTTGCTAGGCAGGCATCAGAACCAATGAGCTAAATCCCCGGCCTATTTAAGTCTTTTTATAGGAAGTTTCTGATACTCTCCATAGATTTTTTTTTTTTTTTTTTTGAGACAGGGTCTTGCTTTGTAGTTCAGGCTGGCCCTGAGCTCACTATGTAGCCCAGGCAAGCCTCCAACTCAGCAATCCTCCTGTCTCTGCCTCCCAAGTGCTGGGGTTACAGGCATGAGCCACCACGCCTAGAGCTCTCCATAGATTTTTGATGCTGATGAGATTTTTCATGTTTATTATTACATTAGGAAATTCCCTTGATAAATATAATCAGGCTTTTTAAAAGAATGAGGAAATAGTGACAGTTTTCTAGACATATCTACCTAGTAACCAGTCCTTACTCTGCTTTTCATTCAGTCTTAAAGGTTGGATTTATTGAGCTCGTTGTTTTAATGAACTGCTACTTCTAGATTCTAGAGACTCTGAGTGCTTGTTTATAACTTCTAGAACTCAGCATGTTCCAAATCAAACCTTTTCCATCTTTATTCTCCTGTATTTTACAGCCGATCACAGTGATGATGGTACTAGTTCCATTTTTCCTCCAATTTCAGTTGATTATATTTTTTCTTTTATTTCTCATTTTATAATTGATATCTGGAATAATAAGCAGATCTTTTCTCATTTATTTTCTCATATTTTTATTCCAGGATTTGCCTCTGAAGCAGGGAGTGTCTGCATTAAAAATGACCTGTAGTTCTCTGCTTCATAGGTTAGAAACTTATTTTAATATTTTGTGGCTAAGCACAGTCCCACTTTTCAAATTCTATAATAAATTATTTAATTGGCATTGAATGTGGACCACAAACGTTTATTTTACATTGGGGTTTTCTTTATTACTTTAAATGATTAAATTTCAACAGAACATCCAGCTGAGGCGATAAAAGCTTTATTCTTGCTTTACAGCTTAAAACATTAAATTAGATTTTAAAATTCTATCAATTATGACACAAGTGAAATAATGCTATTTGGGCATTTTAAAAAATACCGTTTCTTAGGCCTTACATTGCTTGAAGCATTTATTCTAAAACTTCCAAATTCTAACTATTCATTTTGGGGAAAAACAATCAGTTCACAAATCATATTTTCAATGGGACTGCTAGCCAGCATAGATAAAAATATGTATAGTGTATTTACTCTTGGATTGTACACTGCAGATGCTTCTTCAGCTCCCTCCTCTTCCTCCATGGGCGGTGCTTGCAGCTCCTTTACCACCTCTTCCAGCCCTACCATTTATTCTACCTCAGTCACCGACAGCAAGGCTATGCAAGTGGAGAGCTGCTCCTCGGTTGTGGGGGTAAGTAACAGAGGGGTAAGTGAAAAGCAGTTAACCAGTAACACAGTTCAGCAGCATCCATCAACCCCGAAGAGGCACACAGTTTTGTACATCTCACCACCACCTGAGGACTTGCTGGATAACAGTCGGATGTCCTGCCAGGATGAGGGGTGTGGATTGGAATCTGAGCAGAGCTGCAGTATGTGGATGGAGGATTCCCCCTCCAACTTCAGTAACATGAGCACCAGTTCCTACAATGATAACACTGAGGTACCTCGTAAATCACGAAAACGAAATCCAAAGCAGAGGCCGGGGGTCAAACGACGAGATTGTGAAGAATCTAATATGGATATATTTGATGCCGACAGTGCCAAAGCACCTCACTATGTGCTTTCTCAGCTTACTACGGACAGCAAAAGCAACTCAAAAGCTGGAAATGGGTTGGTATTCACGTTTTTTTAAAGTTCTATCACCATTATACAAAACAAAACAAAAATCATTCCCAATTCTTAGTTGCTCAGCTAAAGTTTGCATATAAAGGAAAGGTACTAATTTTATCATTTAAATAAATGGCAATTTTAATTTAAAATTACCAAGTTTACTAAAGAAAAAAATTGACACTAGATTGCAGGAATAAGTATCTTACTGCAAAGATAGGTAATAGAAAATCTGTTTTTGTGGTGCTGAGGCTTGAACCCCAGGCCTTGCATGTGCTAAACAAGTATTCTATCACTGAGCTACATCCTCAGGCCTTCATAAGTTTCATTTTGAAAAAGGTTTCACCAAGTTGCCTAGGCTAACCTTGAACTTGTGATCTAAGTTTCCAGGTCTTCCTTAAACTTGTGATGCCTCAGCCTTCTAAGTAGCTGGGTAGCTGGAATTGTGAGCATATGCTAGCACATTCAGCTGAAAATAATCTAATTTGAAATGATTCTTAAATTTCAAATGGATTTTAAAACATTTTTACTCATAGAAATAGCATAGCATTGTAATGGCAAATAATTCAAAATATTCTTCAAAAGCTAATTTGTGTTCTCTTTCAATTGCATGTTTATATGATTCACTCCAGTACATTTTTAGATGATTTAAGATCTTTTTACTTGATGAAAACAAGGAAATTCTAAACGATTGGTTTGATTCTTATTTAGGTTCATGTGTCTTTAACTTTTTTCCTTGGACACATTGGGATTTTTTTTTTTTAAATCAATGTTTTTCCCCTGTGATTCTGGGTTACTTATTGAGAGGACAGTGGAATAGGAACATAGTACATGTTTAAGTTTTTATTCATCTATCAGATCACACTACTCATCAAGTATATTTCAGTAACTATATTGTAAAATATTCATGGCTGTAATGCCAGACTAGTGTGGATTATTTTTAATTCTTTCAATATTTTCCTGCAGACTTTTTGCTAATTGCTAGACTTTTTAAATAAGATTTTTTTTCGTGCATATTCAGTATAGTTTAATAAAATTTAACTGACTAAATTTTGAGAATTGCTCTTTTGGGAAGCAGGTTATGATGTTTTAGTAGACCCAGAATTTTTTACAATTTTAGGTTATCAAAAAAGCAGTTCAAACCAGGCGTAGTGGCTCACACCTGTAATTCCAGCACTTGGGAGGCAGAGGCAGGAGGATTGCTATGAGTTCAAGGCCAACCTGCGGTACATAGTGAGTTGAAGGCCAGCCTGAACTACAAAGCCCAGACCCTATCTTAAATACAAAAGCAGTTCAGAAGCTTTAGAATGGTTTACTAATTAATGAAATCATTAATCTAATTAGCATTAAAAGTTTGGTTGAATATTATAATGCTCAATATATATGAAATTTGTTCTCAAATATTCACTCATTTTCAAAATAATAGCTGTCATTTAAGTAGGAAATAATTACACTATTTCTCTTGTTTGATTTAAAAATCCTTTCGAGTTATAGCAGTAAATAAAAATACACATGTAAATGCTTCTCAGTTTTAGAAAGTCCACATTAGGAGATTTCCTAAAAGAAAACAAGGGATAAGCCAGGTGTGGTGGTATGTATGTGTAATTCGCAGCCCTTGGGAGGTTTGTTTTAAGTTCAAGGCCAGTCTGGGCTACATAGTGAGTTATGGCTAGGCTGAACAACGTAGTGAGGCCCTCTGAAAAAATCAAGGGGAAGAGAAAAGGAAAGAAAGAAAGAGAAAACAAAACAAAACAGAGGTATCCTTGCTAAAATGTTGTCATTTAACAGAGAAACTACATAAAGATTAAAGATCTAAAGGAGAAATACCGTAGTTCACTTAAATAAATGTGACTAATAGCACAGATCTAAAAGGTTTGTGAATTTCATTAAAAATGCATACATATTTGGTCTACAGGGGAGAAAATCTTTGTGAAATTCTAATGGAAGAGTTTCATACTTGTACTAAAATAAATGTTGAAGGTTCAAATTATAAGCAAATAAAATTTTTATGTAGGGATAGTTATGTAATACAGTGACTTGCAGTTGCTAATTAAAGAGATATCTTGACCTACATCTTTTTGCTTCTGCTTTTGTATGATAGATATATCTTAGAAATGATTTGAGGTTACCCAGGGAAAGTATAATGACATTGGTCAAGACAAAATCTCTCATGAAATAATTCATGGAGCAGAAACTCCATCAAGCAGCAGAAGAAATGTCCAGCTTCTTAGGTAATGGAAAATTGTTTGACACTAGTATATGGAAATTATGAAGAAGTTTAAAATTTGAATTTATAATAAGTATATTGAAGAAAGGATGAAACCATATGTTAATAGAAAAACAGGCCTTGAACACAATTTTTTCAGAGCATCTCATGCTAATAGTCCCTCTTAAACATTGAGAAAAATGGTAGAAACATGAAATTTTTAAATGTTTAGATTGTTGAGTTACGTAGCCTTGGATCTATTATAGCTATTTGCAATTTACATTTAAATTTGCAATTTACATTATGCTCTGTGTTTAGAAAATACGCTTTTAAAAGTGCTGCATTTAGCACTCTATAGCTCTTCAAAATACCACAGTCTCTTGATAACATGTGGATGAAGATGCCATTGTTTCTAAATAAAATGTTAGTTTTTTGGAAAAAAAAAAACAATTTAAAAGACTTCAGTATTTAAATATTACTAGCCATAGTATTCTCTTTTTTTTTTGAGACACGGTTTCGCTTTGTAGTTCAGGCTGGCCCTGAGCTCACTATGTAGTCCAGGCAAGCCTCGAACTCAGCAATCCTCCTGTCTCTGCCTCCCGAGTGCTGGGATTACAGGCGTGAGCCACCATGCCCAGCACTGTGGTATGTGATATTGATTGCTGGTGGGCATGAGTCTCCATGCCCAGCATTGTATGTGGTTACCGGGGATCGAACTCAGGACCTTGCGCTTGCAGAGGCAGGCACTGGAAGCACTGAGCTAACCCGCTGGAACCACTGAACTAACCCTCCGGCCCCATAGCATTCTTATTTCCTTCTACTAAGTGTCCAGAAAATCAGTACACCTATGTCTCTTTTAGATATTTCTAGAAGATAGAATGTCATGCAAATCTTTTAGGAATTTTGTAGTGAAAATTATTTTTATGACAGAAAGATTATCTAGCACCAAGGAATTAGAATATCGTTTAAAGACTTGAATATAATATGCCACAACAGTAACTTTTCCTTTTTAATTGTCATTTAGAAGTAAAATCCCAGCTTTGGGTGTAGCTCATTGGCAGAACACTTATTTGTGTGACATGCTCAAGGCCCTGAGTTTGATCCCCAGTACTCAGCACTGGATACAAATTTAAAAAGTAGTAAGGTCCCAAGTAATGGTCATTTTTTTCCTTAAGTCTGCATACCTTAAGTATTTGTAATTGCAGTGGTGACTTTTCCAAGAATTAGTTTGATGTCTTCACTGTTTTACTTGTTTATTATAGATGTAGATATGTATGCTTTTCAATTTTTTAATTTAAACTTAGTAACAAAGTTTATGTACTTTAAAAATACTGCTTATGAAATTGTTTTCTCTATGTACTATTCTTAAGTCTTAACATACATGCTTTGTCAACTCACTCGACATCTTCATCCCAAATGAAATATTTTATTTTACTGGAATAAGAAAAGTTACTTTTGTGTATTTACCCTGACTAAAATGCTAGCTTGGCTAGCATAAGTGAATATGGAAACCACTTCTGGCCAATTGACATACGGTACAAATTTTACTTCTACTGCAAACTAAATTTTTCCCTTTTTTGTTACAGTTTATAGTTATGATTTACAGATGTTTGAAGAACAGCAAAGTAATCTATACTCAGCACAGCTGCTACATTGTTATATTATCTTCTAGTCATATATATATATATGTGTGTATATATATATATACACACATATATATATGAGGAATGTTTGTACATTACTTCCATAAATGAATTTTTTGCCTTGTTATTGACAAGTATAAGACAGAGTATTACAGAATTACACACTGTCCTGACCAAAGGTTTGAATCTCTACCTGTTGTTGCAGCAGCTGCTGCTGCTACTTCTTTTTTAATGGACCTGTATCATTTTGCTAATTTTGTTCAAAGGATTTATTTTTTCAAGGTCTTAATGACTTAAATTGGTTATCTTTGATTTAATTATATGAAACTTACAGAAATGATATTTCTTGCTAGTTAGGTTGTGTTTCTCATTTTAACATTCTAGAGTAGAAGCTTCATTTTTCTTCTGGTTTTCTCTGTCCTTTTCTCCTTCTACCTATTTGTCTTCAACAAACCTTCAGCACCTCTTATATGAGCCTTTCATATGAAGCCTCTTATGTACAAGTTTTCAGTCAGTACAAAGATGAGTAAGCACAGCTCTTGCCCTTAGAACTTTTCTGCTCACCTGGTCAGTCTAACTGCATCTCTGTTAGTTCTGTCTCTTCTGTCCTCCATTCTTCTGCCCCTTTCCCACTCAAGAGGTTTAATCCTGTCCTAATTTCTATTGAGGTACTGCCTTACTTCCCTCAGTTGATGACTGAGCCAACAACTTGGTTCCACCTGGAGGAGTACACATTGGAGTGAGATTTACAACTACTTAGCTCTACTGTGTTTGATCATAATATACCTTCTGGTACCTGGTTCTTTATGGAGGAGATTTTGTCCACATTGTATCATGGTTTCTAAATCTTTAAGGTGATTCAAAAAACTTTTGTAGGTCCTCACTCACTTAAAATGTACATGAAAAAATTTAAATCTAGATCATGTTGCTCAAAGAAAAAAATAACAATATTATAAAAGTTAACATATTTACGGAGAAAATGTGCTGTTGTGAATTGTAACCACTATTAAGGCTATTGTCTTTATTTGAAAACACATTCCATCTAGCACATGCATTGTTAACAGATAAATGTTAAAAATACAAGTCAAAAATTATTATAAGGCTATAAAGCCCAAACTATAAAATTTTTAATTGAAAGCTCTATTTAATCACAAATAAAAATACTTAAAAATTATTACATCCAAAAGGATTGTTTAGAGCAAAGCTCATTTCCCAGTTAAAATTGAATCACTCATTTTTAATTTTCTTACTTTGATTGAGAAAGAGATTCAAAAGAATATACTGTTAGATACCTTTGTTTTAGGCCTTTTTTGGGATAGGGATGGTACTGAGGATTAATCCAGGAGCCTAGTGCATTCAAGATAAAAACTACCATTGAGCCACATCCCCAGCCTTTTTTTTTTTTAACTTGGGTTTCTTTATTTTATTTATTATTATTATTTTAATTGGTACATTTTATTGGTACATTATATATACACATCACAAATACACTCCACATTGAAAATTTGTACCAATATATGACACAACTTCTCATTCTTACCAGCCTTTTTTTTAAAGGTGTATGTGCACACATGCGTGTGTATGTGTTGTTTCTTTTGATTTGCAAGTCTGATTAGAAAATAATAACCATTTATATTTATATAAGATTCATATATAATTTTAAAGTTTTATCTTTACTGATGACATATTAAGCTTTATTGCAGTCAATCTTAATCCTAACTCATATATATATTGTTTCTCTTCTCCAACCTTCTTTTTACATTGGATAAGTAAATTTTGTTTAAAACTTTTAAACATACTTTTTTATGGAATATTTCTTCCTTAAGGCTGTGTTTTATTTTGTCAGAAAACTAGGAGTTGTTGGTAATGGTATTGTCTATTCTGTTTCTTTATCTTAGATAGCTTTTGTAGAAAACTGGTTTTGATATTTTCTTCATGTTATTCTTTGATTTCTCAGAACATTAGACAACCAAAAAGGAACAGGAGTAAAGAAGAGCCCTATGTTGTGTGGACAGTATCCTGTCAAAAGCGAAGGAAAGGAACTTAAAATAGTTGTACAACCTGAGACCCAGCATCGAGCTCGGTACCTGACTGAGGGCAGCCGTGGCTCAGTAAAAGATAGAACTCAGCAAGGCTTTCCTACAGTAAAGGTATTTTATTTAGTAAAATATGAAAAAAATTACTATTTGTTTTTAATCAGTTTGAATTGTTAGCTATATATATATTTTTAGTATATGTGCTGCTGAAGCAAGCACCATATATATATATTTTTAAAAAGAGTAAAAGTCTAATTAGACCAGAGTAAAATATTACTTTGATAATATATTTTAAATTAGAGATGTGAATATGTTCTAGAAAGTAGAGTGTCTGCAAATCATGAATTCTTTTCTCTTTTTTTTTTTTTGAGACAGGATCTCACTTTGTAGTTCAGCTGGCCTTGAGCTCACTATGTAGCCCAGGCAAGCCTCAAACTCAGCAGTCCTCCTGCCTCTGCCTCCCCAGTGCTGGAATCACAGGCGTGAGCCGCAATGCCCAGCATTGTGGTATGTGGTTAATGGGAATTGAACTCCCAACCTTGCACTTGTGATGGCAAACCACTGAGCTAAATCTCCAGCCCTCTTTTCCCCATATTTGATAAAATTAGATTCATCCTAAACTCTCTTTGCTTTGTTTCACTTTGTTTTGTATTGTTTTATTTTTTGTTTTGAAATAGGGCCTTATCAAGTAGTTCAGGCTCATTTGAAGTTTCCTATGTACCCCAGCCAGGTCTTAAACCAAGAGTTACGCTCTTGTCTCAGTCTTTTTTTTTTTTTTTTTTTGAGACAGGGTCTCACTTTGTAGTTCAGGCTGGCTGGCCCTAAGCTCACTATGTAGCCCAGGCAAACCTCAAACCCAGCAATCCTCCTGTCTCTGCCTCCTGAGTGCTGGGATTACAGGCGTGAGCCACCACGCCTGGTACTGTGGTATGTGGTACTGATTGCTGGTGGGCGTGAGTCACCTCGCCCAGCATTGTATGTGGTCACTGGGGATTGAACTCAGGATTTTGCGTTTGTGAGGCAGGCTCTGGAACCACTGAGCTAAATCCCTGGTCCTTGTCTTAATCTTTTGAGAGCTGGGATTAAAGGCATATGCTGTACCTGGCACTTTATTACTTATTTTTTTGAGACAGGGTCTCACTATGTTGTTCAAGGTATCCTTCAGCTCACTATGTAATCTAAACTGGCATCAAAATCAGAGTGATTCTCATCCCTCAGCCTCCTGAGTACAGGCATATGATACCATGCCCAGCTTCAAACTCTATTTAAGAAGAAATTTTTACTTTTTTTGAGACAGGGTCTTGCTTTGTAGTTCAGGCTGGCCCCAAGCTCACTATGTAGTCCAGGCTAGCCTTGAACTCACAGCAATCCTCCTGCCTCTGCTTTCCAAGTGCTGCTGTGAGCTACCATGCCTGGCATTGTGGTATGTGGTACCAGGGATCGAACTCGGGATCTTGTGCTTGCCAGGTAGAATCATTGAGCTAAATCCTTGGCCTCTTTAAGAAAAAATTTTAAGGGCCGGAGGGTTAGCTCAGTGGTTCCGGCGCCTGCCTTGCAAGCGCAAGGACCTGAGTTTGATCCCCGGTTACCACATATAATGCTGGGCGTGGTGGCTCACGCCTATAATCCCAGCACTCGGGAGGCAGAGACAGGAGGATTGCTGAGTTCGCGGTGGCTTGCCTGGGCACCATAGTGAGCTCAGGGCCAGCCTGAACTACAAAGCGAGACCCTGTCTCCAAAAAAGCAAAAAAAAAAAAAAATTTAAAATGAATACAAAGAAATAGAGGTTTTTTTTTTTCCCCTAGTATTAGAAGTTGAACTTGTGCCTTGTGCTTGCCAGCAGGCACTGTACCACTGAGCTACATCTCTGGCCCAAATAGAAGTTTTTAAAGACTTGGGAAATAAGATTTTTTAAAAATTGATTTTATTAGTACATTTTATATACATGCTATGATCACAGTCGACATTGAAAATTTGTACCAGTACATGACATAACTTAATTTTTATTTTTTCCCATTTCCTTGTCCCCTCAATTCCTCTACTCCCTATATACATAAGCTTTGTTTTCTCTTTTTTGTTTGTTTGTTTGAGACAGGGTCTTGCTTTGCAGTTTAGGCTGGTCCTGAGTCCAGGCAAGCCTTGAACTCAGCAATCCTGCCTCTGCCTCCTGAGTGCTGGGATTACAGGCAAGAGACACCACGCCTGGCTGTTTCCTTTTTATAATCATTGAATTTTTTTCTTTCCCTTCTTTACCTACTACTACTCCCCTTTTTCCCTTTGAATATTTTTTATTATTTCACAATACCTCTCATACATTTTAGGACTCATTTACACCTTCAGTTCCTCATACCAGAGAAAAGATACGGTATTTACACATCTGTGTCCTATTTCACTTATGCATATGTCCTCAAGGTTACATCCATTTGAATATAATTAACTCAAATATGTTGTTCTTTATGGCTGAATGATACTCCATTTTATTTTAAACCCACATCTTCTTTATCCATTCTCCAGTTGTTGCGCACACATTTGGGTTGTTGCCAAGATTTGGCTATCACAGACTGAGCTGCTGTAGACATGGTTGCACATATGTGGCTGTGATATAAATCTTTTAATTCTTTCGTGTATATACCTAGCAAGGGAATAGCTAGAGTCAAATGGGATCTCTAATCCTAGTCTTTTCAGGAATCTCCACACTGATTGGGAAATTAAGATGAGAGTA
>PVIC010021790.1:0-28314 GCA_004025085.1 Thryonomys swinderianus
ATATATATATATATATATATATATATATATATATATATACTGAATCAATATTTTGGCACACATAGGGACTTTATACTTATTATGTCATGTAGCAGACATTCTTGAATCCTTCTAGCAAGAACTGTGCCCTTACCTAAGCTTATGCACAAATCTATGTTTAAAATACTTAATCTAAAGCAGACATTAATCCCTTTGCTCTTGACAGGCTTTCAATTACTGAAGAGATACACAAATTCACCTGTGAGACAACTATATACCATTTTAAAATACCATATTATCATCCTCTCTTCATCTGTCAAATGATTTTAAGTCTCCTCAATTCTTTCTTTTTATCTGAATGAATTACGTATGTATATATCTGTTATTGAACAAAACATTTAAGAAAATGACACTTATTTCCTTAGGTAAGAAAACTGTATTATTTGTCATATAAAATTATAAATCCTTTGAAGGTCTTGTCATCTTTCATTGCCTAGTACAAGTAGTATTTTGTTAAATTTAGCAAAAGACCTATGCTTACTTTTAAAATGTGAACTGGAATATTACACATTTTAAAATATCAGCTATGTTTCATTCATAGTTAATTTAAGGAACTAAAAATACAGATGACATGTATCAGTAGATAAATACTATTTGGTTTGGTAGCTATGATTCATGAATCAATATCTTAGCATATGTAAACTATTTTAAAGCTGATTCAGGTAAGTAATTTGTACATTTTCCTAGTATATGTTCACCTTAAATTCAATTTGTTGTTGTATAGTTAAAAAAAAAAACAGATATACAGTTAGAAAAAGAACTATAAAGATCAAACCTCATCTAACAAACATACTCTTTTTTTTTTTCCTTTCTAGCTTTTTCTCTTTTTAAGATTTGTATTTGTGCTAGGAATCTTAAATTAAAAACTTGAGAATAAGATGAAATTCAATTTAATGGTGACCATGGGATTCCATTTATCATTACATAGTCTGTCCCACCTACATTTCTTTGGAAGATTGCATTCCCAGGGAATATCTTTTTGCAAATGCACTAGCAAAGGTAACATTGTTCAGTTTTTCTTGCATGAGCATTGCTCTCATCTGACATCAGATGAAGTCAGTTGTCAATCTCCAGATCAATGAGAAGTACCTCTTGCTTTACAGGATCACTTGACACAATCACTGCCAAAGAAACTATCCCCTGGAGATATTCTTTTTAAGCACTTTTAAAACAATTATTGGATTTTTTTAATTCACATATATTCAAATATGAGGCATATTATGAATATATTTATTTAAAGGAAAATTCATAGTTCTAAAATTACTAAAAATAATTTAAATATAAGATTTTATAGATAGTTAATTAAAATATAAGTACTGTGTTGAAATAAATTTATTTTCTTCAACAGAAGAAATAAAATATAAATTTAAGTAGTGCATCAACTCTTTCATAATTGATACTAAATATAGTTTAAGGCCCAAATAAAAAAAGGGAAATCAGCTGGGTGTGGTGGCTCATGCCTGTAATCCCAGCACTTGGGAGGCAGAGGCAGGAGGATTGCTGAGTTCCAGGCTTGCCTGGGCTACATAGTGAGCTCAGGGCCAGACTGAACTACAAAGTGAGACCCTGTCTCAAAAAAAAGGGAAATCATAGTAGGTAGTCAAATATAAACATTTGTATTTGGAGGCTAAATGGATATAATTCATATGGCATACAAAGAGTAATAGTATATTTCAAATAAGAATAATACTATAGGAAAATGAAAATATGTGCTTAAAATATGATCTTCAGTTTCTTTTGTTGTTCTTTCAATTATCCATCCACTGCCAATACAAAAGATTATTTCATCTCTTTTTAGAAAACTATATGATATGTAAAAATAATAAAATTGGAGAGTTAAAGAACATGCA
Organism: Thryonomys swinderianus; assembly: GCA_004025085.1. NCBI lineage: Eukaryota > Metazoa > Chordata > Mammalia > Rodentia > Thryonomyidae > Thryonomys > Thryonomys swinderianus. Next base: position 1,890 of record PVIC010021790.1, read on the forward strand.
CAGATCTAAACTGATCAATTTATCTATTATTGAATGTCTGGTGACCAAAATTGGCAGTTGAAATGATGGAGAAGGAAAGAGTAAGTTGCAATCAATACACAGAAACTAGTAAAGTCCAACAAAGTGATAAGCTATATAAAACAAAATGGGCAGGATAGTGGACAATAAATGTAGGGACATTATCTTGCTTTGCCAAGTTTAATACAATGTACACATGTGTAGTTTATAGTTAAACACAGGTGGTTTCATGACTGAATACATTTCTACCTTTTGAAAGCATTTTTCCCTATTCAGTAGGAGACAAAGAGCGGTCTAGGAGAAGGAGAATTGCTCATTGCACTTGAACTTAACTCTTTCTCCTTAATTGTGCTTCTTTCCATCATTTCATCTCCTCTATTCAATTTTCATTCTCCTTCCTGCTTCTCTCTTTGGAAAAATCAAGAGAGAAGACTATAGAAAGAAAAGTTCTTTGTTTCTCCTTTCTACTGACTATAAATATATAATATATCCATTCGCTTTAAATCTCAAAACCAAAAAAAAAAAAGAACATATAATTATTATTTCCTATTTTTTTGATAATGTACTATACCAGCTTTAAAAACATAGTCACACAACAGCAATTGAGCCAGACAAAGAATTTTGGACATAGTAATTTTTTATTATAACACATTTCATATTAAGTTAAATTTTTAGTCAATTAGAAGAATTGAATCATTATGATTCTCAGTGGATAATCATGAAAGATTACCAATTAAAAGAGATCTGCAAGTGAGTTCATAATACAGTGGTGCATAATTGCCAAGTTGGTGAATGGCAAAGGCCAAAATTAAAACTTGAAGTGATTTAATCTAAATAAACCAATTATATTTGTCTTATTTTTATTTAATAGAATATATGAATATTAAAACTACTTTCTAAATAATCATCTTGTTATGGTGCTAAGAGTAGTTTCTAAAAAAATACAAAGTGGAATCTCCACAGTGGTTGCATCAGTCTACATTCCCACGAGCAGTGGAGAAGGGCTCCTTTCTCCCCACAGCCCCACCAGCATTTGTTGTCAGATAATTTCATGATAGCAGCTATTTTTTCTGGAACGAGATAGAATCACAATGTTGTTTTCATGTGTGTGTGTGTGTGTGTGTGTGTGTGTTGATCAGTGATATTAGATATTATTTCATTTGTTTCTCAGACACCTTTACTGCACCTAAAAAGTGTCTGTTCACTTTAGACGCCCATTTTTAATTGGAACTTTACATTGGGAGTGATTTTTAAGTACTTTATATAGTCTAGAAAGTAGCCTTTTGTTTCGGAAACAGTTGCTATTTTTTTCCCCTGAATTTAAGTTGTCTTTTCATTCTGTTGGTGGTTTCTTTTGTTGTGCAAAAGCTTTTTAATGAGATGACATCACATTTATTGATTCCTTCTGTGAGTTCCTGTGCAGTTTAGGTTTTGTTCACAAAGTCTTTCCCTGTGCCAATTATCTCTGATAGTTCTACCTAAACTGTGTTGCAGTAGATTTAGTTTTTCTGCTTTAATATTTAGGTCTCTAATACACTTTGATTTTAGATTAGTAAACCATGGAAGAGAGAGGTCTACCTTTAGTTTTTGGCAGGTTGAAGCCCTGTTTTTCCAGCATATTTGCTAAAGAGGCTGTCCTTCCTCCACTGAGGATATTTGGATCCCTTGTCAAGGATGAGGTGGCTCAGCATATCTGGAATTGTTTCTGCATCTTATAGTCTGTTCCCCTGATCCTTGGGTCTGTTTGTCACTACTATGCTGGTTTTATCACAGTGGCTTTGTAGTATAAAGTTGGGGATTGTGACACCCCTTGCTTAGAAATGCTTTTGCTATACTAGGTCTCTTGTTGTTCTGGATGAATTTTTGAATTATTTTCTCTAGCTCTGTGAAATATACTGTTGGGATTTCAAACAGGATTGCCTTGAATCTATATAGTAGTTTTGGCAGGGTGGCCATTTTGACAATATTGGTTCCTTCTGCTCAGGATTAAGGGATGTCTTTCCATTTTCTGATACTATCTTCCACCTTACTGTTCAGAGTGTTGTAGTTTTCAGAATAGAGGTCTTTCACCTCCTTTGTTAGATTGATTCCTAGATATTTCACTTTTTTTAGTTTTTTAATTTTAAATCTGAATCTTTTGGTACATTATACATACACATCCTGACCACACGCAATATTGAGAATTTGTACCAGCATATGACACAAATTTAATTCTCATTTTCCCATTTCCCCATCTTCTAGATGGTATTATGAATGGAACAGATTCTCCAATTTCACTCTTGATGAGTCTATTGTTTGTATATACAAAGGCTATTCATTTTTGAGAGTTAACTTTGTATAGCAGCTACATTATTAGATCTGGTGATTAAGTTTAGCAGTCTTCTGATTGAGTTTTTAGGATCGTCTGTCATGGCAAATAATGATAGTTTAATTTCCTCCTTTTTGTGGGAAGCTGCTCAGCCCGGACATTGCCCTAAACGGTTTGTGTGGGGGGGCCTGCTCTCCGGGGGCAGCCCTCAGTCACCTTGGGAGGGGCTTGCTCCCACACCAGGAAACTTTTGTATTTTGCCCTGGGCCTCTCCCTACCTCCCCCTATAATGGAAGTATTCTAAAAGAGACAAAAACCTGTAGATGCAAATGAGTTCTAGAAAGTAGGACAGCTTTTATAGAGTGGAGTATTTCTATAGGAAACTTGGTGTGGGAATGTGATGAGGGGAAGGAATAAATATGATACAGAAAGAAAATAAAAGAGCATGTATAAGGGGGGAGGAGGGGGGAGTGGGTAGGGATATGGGTAAAAATGAGAATTAACTTGTGGCATATACTGGTATAAATTTCCCATTGTTATATGTGATTTTGAGATGTATATAAATTGTACCAATAAAGAATTCAATAAAAAAGAGACAAAAACTTGCCCTTGAGAATTACATCTAGTCTTTAGCATACAAAACCTGCAAATTGCCTAGAAGGAAGTTTAAGAGCAGGGGGAGCAATTCGTAGATTCTTAGATGTTCCCTGGCAGATAGGTTTATCTCTGCATTTCCTGTGAATTAAGATTGTGCTAACAGTCCATGTTTTGTTATTATTCACCTTATTGATGTAAAAATTTTCCACCTGGGCACTCTAGCTAGAAATACTATAAAAAAGCACTGAAAATTAAACTAGGGTCCTGCTCAGAATTGATTAAGAGGCCCTCCCAATCCCATCTTTGTCTGTCTTGTGTTTTTCTTTTTTTTTTTTTTGAGACAGGGTCTCACTTTGTAGTTCAGGCTGGCTCTGAGCTCACTATGTTGCCCAGGCAAGCCGCGAACTCAGCAATCCTCCTGCCTCTGCCTCCCAAGTGCTGGGATTACAGGCATGAGCCACCACGCCCGGCTTGTCTTGTGTTTTTCTTAATCCTCACCCCGACTCAGGTACCTTCCAATTTTGCCGGGTGGACCTGGCAACTTTTCTATTTTTTCCCTTTCAGTTCTCTCTTGTCTAACTCCTGTGGCTAATATTTCCAGCACTAGGTTGAACAGGAGTGGTGATAATGAACATCCTTGTTTTGTTCCTTATCTTAGTGTGAAAGGTTTCAGTTTTTGACCTTTAGCACAATGCTGGCTGTTGGTTTCTCATAAACTGCTTTTATCAGGTTGAGATAAAATCCATCTATTCTGATTTTCTTTAGGGTTCTGATCATGAATGGGTGTTGGATTCTGTCAAATGCTTTCTCTGCATCTATAGAGATGACCATACGGTTTTTGTCCTTGAGTCTGTTAATACAGTGTATTACATTTATTGATTTACATATGTTGAACTAATCCTACATCCTTGGGATGAGTCCAACTCGGTCAGGGTATATGAGTTTCTTGATGATTCTCTGTATTCTGTTCACTAGTATGTTACTGAGGACCTTTGCATCAATGTTCATTAGGGAGATTGGCCTGTAGTCTTTTTGTTTGTTTGTTTGTTAATGTTGTTTGGGTTTTTCTCTGCTTTTGGAATAAAGGTGATGATTGCTTCCAGGAATAAATTTGAGAGTACTGATTTTCTTTCAATTTCATTAAACAATTTAAGAAGTGGTGTCATTAACTCTTCACTAAAAGATTTGTAGAATTCAGCAGGAAACCCATTAGGACCAGCACTTTTCTTTTTTGGTGGGTTTTAATTACTTTTTCAGTTCCACATGTTGATATTGGGATGTCTCACATTTTTATATCTTGTTCATTCAACTTTGGAAATTCATATGTTTCTAGGAATCTATCGATTTTTTCTGTGTTTTCCATCTTGTTGAAGTACAGATTCTCAAAGTAGGTATTTAATATCCTCTGGACTTCTGTGGAATCTGGTGATTAACTCTTTTTATTCTTGATTACATGGGTTTTGAGCCTTTTGCTTTCTTTGTTTGATAAGTTTGACTAAGGGTTTGTCAGATATTCCTCAAAAAGCTAGGATTAGAGTGCCCATTTGACCCTGCTATTTCCCTACTATGTATATCCATGAAAGAATTAAAAGATTTACATCACGGTGACATATGTGCACTCATGTTTATAGCAGCTCAGTTTGTACTAGCTGTATCTCTGAAATAGGTTAATGCCCATCAACAGGAGCCTATTCAACAAGAGACAACAACACGAGATGTGGTTCTTTTTAAAAATAGACTATTACTAAGCCATAAATTGTGATATGTTTGAGTCATTTATCCTCAAATGGATGTACCTTGAGGACATACCCACTAGTGAAATAAATCGTATACGGATATGTAAAAAGTATATCATTTCTTAGTATAAGAAACTGAGTATGAGAAAGGTGTAAATGAGTTGCAAATGTATGATATGTATTATGAAATACGAAGAAAATGTTCAAAAGGCAAAGAGAAAAGGGGAGAAATGGTAAGTATAGAAAATGAAAAATTTGGTGATTAACAAAAGGGAATAGTGTATGTATATAAGGAGTAGGAGGTTTCAGAGAGTGTAAAGGAATGGGGAAAATGAGAATAAAGATGTTTCATGTACTGGTACCAACTCTCAATTTTGCATATGATAATGTACATATAAAATGTACCAATAAAATCAATTAAAAATAAATAATTTAAAAATTTAATTTAAAATTTGAAAAATACACAGAGTGGAGCCAGCTACTGGCTACTAAGGTAACAAAATAAAGGTAGTTACTAATTTTTTCTAATTATCTAGTTTTCCTTCCAATTTTTTTTGGTATGGAAAAATACACATCTATAAGTCATATATGTTCCCTCAAATATGTGAAAATCATGTAAAGACCTTGAATCCTTCCATGAGTACTCTGTTAATACAGAACTCACCCCACCTCTTACTATTAAAGCTTGTATAGTTTTGGTTTATAAGCCTATATTATGCTTCCGACTTCTTTCTTTCTTGACTACACTAGACTACAAGCTCGTGAATTTAGGAAAAAAAATCTCCTTAAATGTTTTTATGTGGATGTAGTAGATGACAGAGGATGCAGGCATTATTGTAGAGAAAAATAGGCATAGTCAGAATAAATAATAGCTAATACAAGACATTGCAAATTTATTCCTAAGGAAGATAAAATGGAAATTAAAATATTAATGTAACATCATTTAGTTTTTTTTTTGTTTGTTTGTTTTTGAGACAGGGTTTCGCTTTGTAGTTCAGGCTGGCCCTGAGCTCACTATGTAGCCCAGGCAAGCCTCGAACTCAGCAATCCTCCTGTCTCTGCCTCCCAAGTGCTAGGATTACAGGCGTGAGCCACCACACCCGGCTGTAACATCATTTGTGATCATATCTGTATTCATGGTGTAAGAACTTTGATGGAGCCCAGAACTGTGAGGTTATAGAGAAATTAGGGTGTATTTTAATTAAACCAATTATAAATAATTTCATTTTAGAATACATTTAAATAAAGTAAGTCATCATTTGATCAGTATTAGGTTGCTAAACGATAAATTTGCCCTCAGATATTAAGAAAGATATTTGAATATTGATTTGATCCTTAAGAAGTTAAAATATTCAGGGACTTGAAACTCATCTACCAACTGTCATCATCATATCCTTATCATATAGATCAGACTAACTTGTTAGTCATTTGAGGACCTGGGGTAAAATGTCTTCTTCAAAATTTTTACGTATGACACTGGAGATTTAGCTCAGTGGTTATGGCACCTGCCTCGCAAGTGCAAGATCCCTGGTTCAATCCCTGGTAACCACATACAACAATACTAGGCATGGTGGCTCATGCCCACCAGCAATCAGTACCTCATACCACAAATGCTGGGTTTGGTGGCTCAAGACTATAATCCCAGCACTTGAGAGGCAGAGGCAGGAAGATTGCTGAGTTCAAGGTTTGTCTGAGCTACATAGTGAGCACAGGGCCAGCCTAAACTACAAAGACCCTGTCTCAAAAAAAAAAAAAAATTTTTACATGTGACTATAAACAAATCACTATCTTTGGCTTTTTCTATTTAATTACATCTCTCTGCTTTGTGCTTTTGTCTCTTCCATAATAATTATGCATATTAATCATAGCACGGGAAATATTAATCAAGGCAAAATATTTCCCAGACCCTAATCCAAATCAAACAAATATAAATAGTAAAAATATCTTTCTGCAAGATTTTAAGACTTTAATGTCTGCAAGATTTTTTTTTTTTTTGAGACAGTGTCTCGCTTTGTAGTTCAGGCTGGCCCTGAGCTCACTATGGTGCCCAGGCAAGCCGCTGCGAACTCAGCAATCTTCTTGTCTCTGCCTCCCGAGTGCTGGGATTACAGGCGTGAGCCACCACGCCCGGCATTGTGGTATGCGGGGTTGATTGTTGGTAGGGGTGAGTCTCCACGCCCAGCATTATATGTGGTTACCGGGGATCAAACTCAGGACCTTGCGCTTGCGAAGCAGGTGCCAGAACCACTGAGCTAACCCTCCGGCCCTGTCTGCAAGATTTTAATGATCAAAGGTGTGTCATGAAGGAGAATGTGACTTAACAACTACCACTCCTGTGAATTGCTACTAGCTCCTGTCTCGGGCTGCAGTTTGTATATTTTTTTTTCAGAGAGTTTTTCTAAATACATTTTCATTTTTTGATCATTGTCTATCAATCTCAGTTGTAGGAAAGTTTAAATGATTATAAGAGGTCCTATAATTCTTTGATAGCAAGAAAATTTTTTTCTGATAAATTTTTTATCTGGTAGTGTAAAAGGTAGTAATATTTTAAAATATGCTCCCCCTATAATTCAAATAATTTGTAGTAGTAGTAGAACCATGTGTTTGAGAATTGTAAGACCTCTAATCTTCATTCTGATCTTGATTAGCTGTTGGTTTCTCTAAACTTGGCGAGTAAAATGTCGAACCCTTAAATATGTTCATGTCCTAATCGTAGAGTTTGTGGATCTGTTACTTAATATGAAAAAAGGGAACTTTGAATTTCTTATTAAGGTGAGGATCTTAAAACAGTGAGATATTCATTCCAACTACGTAGTACTCTCAATAACTTTCTTATCTAAAGTCAATATCCAAGGAAAATCTAACAGTGAAATGAGCTAATAACTATAATACAACTATATTGCTTTTAAACTACTAAATTTGTGATGAATTCCTACAGCAGATATTGAAAAGTAATACATATTATTTTCAACTTATTCCTTTTTCATATACAAAGATTAACATGAAAACATTCTGAGATCTTTCCACATCTCAGTTGTCTGATAAACATGACTAGTGAAGTGAATCTTTATCATTTTTGAGGAATTAATAATATAAATTTTTGGTTATTCATTGTCTCTTCTCAGGAGCTATGATAAATGTGTTATTAGAACTCAATTGCTGGGGCTGGAGATTTAGCTCAGTGGTTCCGGTGCCTGCCTCACAAGTGCAAGGCCCTGAGTTCGATTCCGATAACCACATACAATGCTGGGCATTGACTCAAGCCCACAAGCAATCAATACCACAAACCACAGTGCTGAAAGTGGTGGCTCATGCCTGTTATCCCAACACTCAGGAGGCAGAGGCAGGAGGATTGCTGAGTTTGAGGCTTGCCTGGGCTACATAGTGAGCTCAGGGTCAGCCTGAACTACAAAGCGAGACCCTGTCTAAAAAAAAACCTCAATTGCTGGAAAAAAATACATAATATAATATTTATGAGAAGTGAATACCTTTGAGAGACTTAAAGGTGAAGACACCACAACCTCGTGAATGGATTAACACTACTGTATGTAGGGCTTGCCAGAGTGGATTTATTTTCTTCCATTCTTCCTCCACATAAGGAGATAGAGTTTATACCACTCTTTGCTTCTCCCTTCTGCATGAGGACACAGAAAGAAAGTTCCTCCCAGACATCATTGCTTTGATCTTAGACTTCCTGGAACTGCTAGAAAGAAAATTTCTGTTGTTTACAAATTAGCAATGTGGTATTATGTTACAACAGTGTAAATAGGCTAAGACAGAAGTGTGCTCTAAAACGTGCTGTACTGTGATACTCCTTGCAGGAGAATCATTGAGCTCAGTAACCTTAAACCAATGCTTTCTAGTATCAGAGAGGTTGGCTGTGATCTTTTCAAAGTTTAGCAGTGCTGTATTGGACCCAGCTTACCTCTATCCTGCCTGAAAATCAATCATTTCTGCCTCAGGAATTAGTAATGGATTTTAATATAAAAGGAGACAAGAAATATATATTTACCAGTCATGACTTACTTGGCTAGATTATTGTAAATATCACACTGGACCCAGAGTTTCCATGCTAGTAAGAAATCTTAATTATTGTTACCCTCTGTTCTTTGACCTTTGAACATGGAACTGAAGAAATTATTTTTCTTCAAATTTTCAAGATATCCACTTGCCATTTTGAATTAACTCTTATTTCCAATAACCTTCTTTTTTACTGTCAGGTTCCCAAGAGAACAACATGATTTTCAGATCTTCTTTACTCAGTAAAAAGTTTGCAATAATGGCTTTTAAAAGTACAAGTGTGGCCTCTTTGCTTCCCAGCCTATCACAGATGCACAAATTTTGATTATAGGCAATATAATTCAAATGACTTATGCGCTTGAGAATGTACTTTTCATAACAGTAACATAGCTAATGACCATGCTAATAACGTCTTTAATTTAGAAAAAAAATCCATCAGGGTAATGCAAGGTGACCGACAAACTGTGTCTTTCCTCTTAAAAAACAAATGGGCTCACAAGTGTGGGTTTAATTCCAGTAAATCTTAAAAAGAAAATAAGTAGCTACATTCTCAAATGTCCTACAAAGAGCATTTAAAGTTACAATTAGAGCCCAGGTTGTACTAAAACTGGCAATTTCTATTTTATAGTTTAGTCATGGAAGCTTATTAACACATCTAATGCTTCATTCTTTCCATTAGCATTCATTGTGGAAAGTGCCAGACAGAGTCCAAACAAAGCATAAAACCATAGTAATGTTGCAGAACTTAGCATCTTGAGTTGGTTTCCGACAACGTTCTGTCCCCTTCAAGGTGTCTAACTGGGGTACTGGCACTAGGAGGAATAAATATGATGGATGAAGCCCTGATTCCTCGGTGTGCGGCGGGCTCGCCTGCATAGATCTACCTAAGGATGTATCAGAGGAGCAACGGGGCAGACGGAACATCCGGGACACGTGGCTGAGGATGTCACGATGAAAACACTTTTAATGTCAAGTTGCAGGAACACTTTCACTGCGTAGGAATCCAATACAAATGTTTTAAATAAAATATTTAGGTATTAATTCAAAAAGTATTTATTGAGAATCTACGGTCCATCAGTTACAGATGCCCACGTAGGTATTCCAGCTGTAAGGTTTTTTTCAACAATTCTGAGTGAAAGACAACAGCATGTCAATGGAAACAGGACAAGTTATATCAAAAGCTCAGAAATGACCTCACTTAAAATTTACTTTCTTGAGAACACACTAATAAGTGAAATAAATCACAGATATGTAAGTACCATATCTTTTATCTGGTATGAGAATCTGTAGATGTAAAGGAGTTCTAGAATGCTTGATAGATTCTGTAAAATAGGAAACTATTCAAAGGGAATGTAGTAGGAGAAAGTAATGAGAGGAAAGAATAAATATGACTTGTAGGGCGTGGTGGCTCATGCCTATAATCCCAGCACTTGGGAAGCAGAGGCAGGAGGATTGCTGAGTTCCAGGCTTGCCTGGGCTACATACTGAGCTCAGGGCCAGCCAGAGCTACAAAGCGAGACCCTGTCTCAAAAAAAAAAAAAAAAAAAAAAAGGATAAATATGATTTGAAAAGAAAAAGAAAGCACATGTAAATAGGGGATGGGGGGCTTGTGGGTGGGTAGGGATATGGGTAAAAATGAGAACTAACTCGTGTCATATGCTGGTACAAATTCCCCAATGTTCAGTGTGACTGTGAGCTGTATATAAAATGTACCAATATAAAAATTACTTTCTTAGTATTATTAATGTAATATATTTATTAACTATGTCACTATGATGCACATGGGCTCTTGAACTTATTCTTCAAATCTAATTGGACATTTGTAGGCTGAACCTTCCTCTAACTGCCTTTCACCGCACCTGGGACTGGTAACCAGTGTTGTACTTTATACATCTACGATTTCAAGTCCCCTTAGCAGAAAAACAGTAACTGCAAAAGTTATCTTGACTTTTTAATATATATTCTACATCTATACTTATTTAATTTACTATAATTAACAATAAGAAGAGTTGTAAAATGCAAAAGCAATGAAGTGATGCAAAAGCCTGGGGAATTTAACAGTACTACAGAATAAAAACTGCATAAATAAATCCAAGTGGAGTGAAACTACCAGGTCTCCTGAAATACAGGTTTTTAAAATTTTTATTATTTTTATTTTTTAAGACATGGTCTCAATGTATAGTTCAGGCTGGTTCTGAACTCACTATGAAACCCAGGCAAGCCTTGAACTCATAGCAATCCTCCTGCCTCTGCCTCACAAGTGCTGGGATTACAGGCATGAGCCACCATGCCCGGTAAAATACAGTTTTTATATTACCTCCCAGATAATTTATAATAGTACAAAACTGCACTTTCAGTTTTTTTCTCTCATCTTCTCTGATCCTTTTGTTACATATTTTAATTACAACTAATCTCTAAATTGACAACAGTGTACAATGATGGTAATGGATTTTTTAAAATCATTTTTCTGTTTCTTAAAAGAGCTTTCATTTCACCTTTATATTTGACAGATATGTTTTCTGGGTAAAAATGTAGGGGCATTGACTCCAAGGCGGGAACCTCATGGTAGAAGAGAGTGGAGGAACAAAGCTGCTTAGTTCCCAGGGGCTGAGAAAAGAGAAAGAATGAGGTTCAAACATAGATTCTCCAGCATGCCTTCCTGAGAAACATGCTCCATCAATCCCCTATGTGGATGTCAAACCTAGTCAATTTGACAGTTTATCCTAAAACACTGCATCTCACCACTTACCAACAAACACATCATCTTACTCATTTTCCAAATAAAGACAACAGCAAGCTCCAAATCCTCCCTACCACAACTCCCAATCTTTTCTAATGCAGCTCTGTTGCATACAGCAACACACAGCAAACTTTTCCTCAAATTCCCAACAGTCCAAGGCAAAGTTTCTTCTGAAACTGAGTCAAACTTTCATCTGTGAATCTCTAAAAGTTAAAACAAGGATGTAATCCCAGCATAAAGTGGCACAAAGTAAATATTCTCATTCAAAAAAGGGAAGAACAGAGAAGTAAAAAATAAAAAAAAAAAAAAGAATCAAAGCAAAACAGAAAAAAACAGTACCAAAGCAAGACCCACACCCAGCAAGCATTGTCTTGTAACTCCATTGTCTGCACTTGGTGCATATGGTGGGAGATACGAGCTTCGGAGGGCTTGGGTGTCCCCACTGCTATGCTCCCCCAGTAGCCTGCTCAGTCCCTCAGCAGATGTTCAAGGCTCTGCTGCACTCTCAGCTTCATTATTGCAGCTTCACCCATGGCCCTCTCAGCAGCTCCTTGCTTGGCTTCCCAAGTCTTCTTTTTAACTCTAAGTGGAAGCCTCCCCGAGCATACACCTCTCATATTTTTGTTTGCTGGTGAAAGCAAGGCCATGCGCATTGCAAGGAGATCACCCAACAGTCGCCTTAGTAGCCATCCCCCACCCCCACCATGGCTTCATTTGTCTCCGAAGGCTTGAATGTCTGAGCATAGTGAAATAAACCCCAGGGAACATTTTCGCCAGATGACCTTTCTCAACCAGGGATTCCAAAATCTGTCTTCTCAAATGAAAGGTTTACACATTTTCACCTTAAATCCTGAAATCAATGAGGTCTTGGTGACTTTTGAAATGTCCTGGAAACTTATTTCTTTTTATTCCTCTGCAAAGTACATGATGTTATTTTTTTTATTGAATTCTTTATTGGTACAATTTATATACATCTCAAAATCACATATAACATTGGGAAATTTGTACCAGTATATACCACAAGTTAATTCTCATTTTTACCCATATCCCTACCCACTCCCCCCTCCTCCCCCCTAATACATGCTCTTTTATTTTCTTTCTGTATCATATTTATTCCTTCCACATGATGTTATTTTAATCACAGTGATAATTTGAGTAGCCAGACCTCCTTTCAATATCTCTACCAGCCCCAGTATTACACATGGTTACTTCTGTGATAAAATCTACTTTCTTTTCAGAATTTTCTTCTGTGTTTTCCCCAAAATTCTCACTTTAAACCTGGCTAAAAGTAGGCTGCAGCCTGAGTGTTGTGCTACTGAAATATCTTCTATGAGATCAGTTAATCTACTGTTGTTAATTTTACTCTCCCTCAAATTCTCAGTACATGGGAAAATTATAAGTAGTTTTGTTGATCAGAATGTAATGCTCATGACCTCTACTCCAGTCCCAGTAAACTCTTGTTCCCAACTCAGATCTCCTAAACTTGATCTTTAAAACCTACATTCTTATCAGCTTTCTGGACTCCTTGGTTTAAAACAGAATCACACATCATCCTCTTTTTACAACATTCTCAACTTTCTCTACCTTGCTCTCAAAACTTTCCAAACTACCCCTGTAGAACCCTTCCAGAAACTTCTGAACCACATGGTTGTTCAATCATAGCAATTTTGTTACCAATTTTCTTTATCCTTCTGCTTTTCCTGCTGCTAAACACATTATTCAAAAATTTAAAGGAAGAGAGGTTTAGTTTACCCTGTGGTTTTTGGGCATTCCATCCATGGACCTCCACTTGAAGGCAGGATGGTAATAGGGGAAGGGCATGGAGGAGCAAAGGTGCTTATTCATGGTGGCTGGGAAACAGAGCAAGGAGCAACAACGAAGAGGAAAGAGCAAGGTACCAAACCTGGACCCCTAAGTCTCAAGGCATTGCCAAAACATAAAAAAAATTTAGTTCCATTAATTCCCTGCATGAATCCAAAACTAATCACATTGATAGTTTACCCAAACATATTCATTTACATCTTAAGACATCACCACATTCTTCTTTGGTTTGCATAGTTTCTAGTGTAATTCTATTAAGATTTTCAGTGTCAAAAATGATATTTTTGAGGGCCAGGGATTTAGATTAGTTGTTCTGGCTCACAAATGCAAAGTCCCAAATTTGAGGAAAGCAAAGTATATTTTCTTCTGATTATCTCCAATTTTTCCCTTTATTTTGGGGTTCAAACATGTGACTATAATATTGTTAGGTTCTAACTTTATTATTACTATTACTATTTTTTTGAGACAGGGTCTTGCTTTGTAGTTCAGGCTGGCTCTGAGCTCACTATGTAGCCCAGGCAAGCCTCGAACTCAGCAATCCTCCTGTCTCTGCCTCCCGAGTGCTGGGATTAAAGGTGTGAGTCACCACACCCGGCACTATGGTATGTGGTACTGATTGTTGGTGAGCGTGAGTCTCCATGCCCGGCACTGTGGTTACCGGGGATGGAACTCAAGACCCTGCGCTTGCAAGGCAGGTGCCAGAACCACTGAGCTAACCCTCTGGCCCCCTAACTTTATTATTAATATTTAGGCTTAATTCTTGGGTCAATGTTTGGTTTGATATGTTTGATTATTTTGGAAAACTTGTCCCTCTATTTCCAAATATTTCTTCTGCTCACTTATCTCCAACATCTTTTTCAGGAACTGATATTAGATACATGACATTAGCCCATGGATTTTCATATGGTCTATCCGCATCAATCTACTTTTTTGGTTTGTACTTCTTTTGCTTTAGTGATTCTATTTTACACCTTTTCATGCACGTTTGTAATTCTTATCATGACACCTTTACACATGTAGTTATTTCAAAATAGCAGCATAATACATTTCCTATGCAGTTATTCTGTAAATCTGTCCTCAGTACTACAGTGTCTCTTAAGGTTTCAATTGTTTCATTCTGTACGAATTAGCTTTGATTAAACAACAGATGTCTTATGTTGAATCATAAAATCTTAGATAAATAGTATTTATATCTTGAAGTGTGTATCCTCTTTTGTTAGCCCACTCACGTGGCACTGAGTTAGTTTAATAAGAACTGAGGTGGTTTTACATTTTATTGTTACTATTTTTAGCTTTATTTGGCCACCATCTTTAAATTTCTCTGATGCTACCTTCTGTTTAAGGTAGGTTTTCATTTTCTTGATGGTTTTCCTCACTGTTCTTCCTCTGCCTTCATTTTGCACTTTTTCCTTTATGAGTACACTTCAGTCCTCTGTGTCCAAATACTAATTGTGGTTATGGTTTACTAAGAGCTTGCTGGTATGAAGTGGGAGCCAAACAGAAGAGTTCTTTCCTGGCCTCCCTCAACTTCAGCCTTAGGCAGGCTCTGGTCCTTAGCACTCAGGAATTTGTTCTGGTTGTTTTTTGTGATGACTCCATTGTTCAGTGGTGTGGGAAGTTCAGTGTGTTGGGCTGGGGATGATTCTTACCTTTCCTCTAAAGTTAAAGGTGAGTATTTACCTCTTACCCGAGAATGACAAAGTTTACTATTCTTCCCCGGAAGGGTTTAGTCTTTCACATATATTCCAGGGCCAAACCATAAAACAAGGAGTTTTTTCCTCAGTTCTTACCTCATAGTCAGCCTTTCTTCACAGCATCCAGTATCCTTTCAAGAGAAGAACCTATATGTCGCACGAAGGCCCTTTGTATTTGTGTCTCCCAGTATTTGAATACTGACAGTAGCTCCCTTGAACTCTACCGATTCTGTTAACTATTGTAGCTGATTTTTTTCCTTTCCATTCAATATTGGTTGAGTGTGTTATAATTTGCGTCTCATCTTTCTGGAGACTTTGGCTTTTCTTCATTGCAAGTCGGTTGACTGTACTTTGACCTCAGTTCTATGATTCGTTCAAGGAGTTATTCTGCAGATCACCTTGGTTTTCAGGTGTCAGGTTGGAATAAGCACTCCTTCAAGCTGTTTGAATCTTAAAGGAGCCACAAATCATCTCTATTTCTTTCTTACGGTAAAAAGTAATCTACAGATATACTGAAAATGCAATTCAATAGTGTATAAAACCTCAATTTTCTTCATGCTTAGAGCAGATTGGAAAAATCCCACAAGTTTGGATTTGTCACTGAATTGAAGATATGTTATAGTCTCTCTATATATTTGATTGATAGATGCAGCAAAGCTGCATCTGGAAATGTTTGTAAATTTGTGCCTCTAAAAATACAAATAAACAATGGATAAGGTTATTTATAATGTCAGTAGAAGTGGGGAACATTAAATGTTGGGGCTAGATCAAGTAGGTGGTCATTCATAGGATATCACTATGATGAATTTTGGTGAATCCACACTACGAAATGCAAAATATAAAAAATTTGAGCAAGATGTCTATAAAGCAACTATGAGAAAAGGACAAAAAGCAAGGTACAAAAACGTCTATAAATATACTCTTTTCCTTTCTCAAATCTATAAAATATGAATGCCTGTGTGCATTTACTTATTCTTCAAAAGAAAGTAAAAGAAAGATAAATTAATGAACCAAGTGTTTACCCACAGATGACTAGATATAGAATGTTTGCTTTTATAAAATGAACCTAGCACTCTATAAATTTTCCTTTCTTCTTATTCTCACTTTGACTTTTTCCTCCTCATATATTTATATTTGCACAGTATAAAATTAAAGAGTTTGAAAAAGCAATTCTGATATTCCAAACAAAAATAAATTTAAGCTCACAGATGAATGCTTACGAGAGCCTTAATCTAATAGTCACACTATACAATCAGTAGGAGAATGGAGATTCCTGGATTTATACACTATGTAATAGTCTCTACCCATAAAAAGAGTCAAATTCTGATGCAGGAAATGTTCTGATGCACACAACAATGTGCTGAAGAGAAGACACCAGACACAAAATAATATATTGTATTACTCTATGTAAAAACGTAAAGTAAATCCAGTATATCATGATAGGAAACCGATTAATATCCTACTAATTGGAGGTCAGTTAGGCTGACTAAAACAGTGGCATTGGAGTGCTCACTTTTGTGTTGGGACATATGGATTTCAGGGGCAATAGCTAAATGGCAAGAAATCTCACTCCACTATATAAAATTAAAATTGGCACATTTAATTTTATGTAATTTGTATTTTGCTTTGATTCAAAAAATAATAATCAATGCATGGAAATGTTTACAACAAAATTACTATTTGAATTTTTTCTTTATTATAGGAAGACATACTTTGTGAGGTTCCAGGTGTTTAAAATTTAAGATATAATATATTTGTAGGAAAAATGACAAATAACTATTGTTCATCTTCATATTTCAGAAATAATACTCTATGAGAGTTTAATACACAAAAAAGAGATCATTTATGTAATATAATCAATATCCATGTTTGTGTATTTTCATAAACATATTACATATATACAATCCAGGGAATTCTTTGTTCCAAAGGGAAATGAGATATTAAATTTAATCATATTCATAGCTCTGTTTAAACTGTTTTCTTCTATATGTTTTTAATGTCTTTATTTTAAAATCAGATTGGTTTTAACCAATATATTTGGATTCATAATATTTTATAGCCACAGGTAATATGATCATGAGATGCTAGCAGATCAAATAAGAAAATCAAGAGAAAATGTATCTTGATAAAATTTTTATCATTTACTGTATAAAACTTTGGATACATATCAGTAATTTTTAACATTTAAAAGTTCAACTCCATAGTGTTTCTTTTTTTCCATTGGTATAAAAATTACTACTGAATAATGCATAAACTTTAGTCATTTATTTTTTATCTGTCCATTTTTGCAATTTATACTCATAGAAAAATAATTCAGTGACTCAATTTTGTTGATTTGATTCAGTTGGATTTTATCTGAGCATAAGATGAAAGCCAGTTTTGCCAGAGCCATTTATTAAAGAGGTTATTTTTCATCCAGTGAAGGTGTTGGTCTTTTGTCAAAGATAAAGGTAAGATGACTGAGTGTGTTTGAAGTTGTTTGTGCATCTTCTAGTCTGTGAAGCTGATCCTCAAGTCTGTTTTATTTTTTTTTCCTTAGTATCATGCAGCTTTAACAGAAACACTAGCTCTGCTGGAAGAAACAATAAGTAGAACTCTTGAAGACAAGGATGTAGGCAAAGACTTTATGTAAAGTACCCAGTCATTTAGGGAATATTATAAAGAATCAACAGCTAGGATCTCATCATATTAAAAAGCTTTTGTTCAATAAAAGAAATCACCACCAGAGTGAAAAAGACAGTCCAGAGAGAGGACAGTTTTTTTTTTAACCTGCATTCCTCAGATCAAGAACTAATATCTAGAATATATAAAGAACACACAAAACACATACCCTCACTAATTTAAAGATCTAATCCAAACATAGACATCTGGTGTTTCTCAGACAAAGAAAAGCAAATGACAAACAAGAAAAATATCCAGCATCCCTGGAAAGAAGAATAGAGGGACTTGAGTGGGATAGAGGGTTAGAAAGAGAGCTAGAAGAAACAGAAAGACAGAAACAGGAATAACAAGGGAGAGAAACGAAGAAGAAAAGAGATAAGGTACAATATATTGGCAAAATAAGCAGTTCTATGGCCAGTGGAACAGCTGTATGGCACATGAGATTAGTTACTCACAGTCAGCAAGCAGTCACAGTGAGTCCAGCGCTGAACCAAGGCCACTGTGTATCCTTCAGGTAAACAGTAGCATGTCAGGCTAGTCTTCTAGTTTCTCCTATTCTTTATTTGTTATGGTTGCTGTAATATGTGTTCTCCAGAAGCCTTTCAGAAAAGCAGAAATAACTCAAAGTGTTTAAAGTACTAATAATGGAATATAAAGCAGAATAAAGTAAAAAGAAAAATGGAAAGCATTCGTAATAGTGGAAGAGCAGGAAAATTTAGAATCTATGGAGACAAAAGAAAAATTGGGAGTTCAGATTACAGAACACCCTACAGCAGCTGTTACTGTGGGTTGACCCATGAGAGTTGGAGACCCTGTCGGAATACTGAGGGAAAGGGGTGGTGATGGCTTCTCCTTTTCCAGTATTTCTTCTGCCAGTATTCCAAACAAGATAGAAGTTAGTGCCTCTTGCTGCCCTCAGTTAAAAGTATAGCCAACGAAATCAGGCAGTAAGGGTCAAGTCTTCTGCTGGACCAATCAGAGGAGGGAAGAAAACAATAGGGTTTGAGAGAAATTGGCTTAGATCACTTAGAATATGAGGTTAAGAAAAATGCAAAAGGCTTTAAAATCTCTTTTCTAATGCTTGACTGTGTCAATATACAATAAAAGGAAAGTTTTGAAAACTTACGATTCTGTAAAGTGAACGTTTTTTCAAAATATAATATTAATTAAAACTAAAATATGTAAATGAGATTTCTGTCTGTGCAGGTCTTTTCAAATTGCTTGCTAGAGAACACCCACTCTGCTATACCACATGCACTGGAAAAAGGTCAAAAATGGCATTTCTTCTTGTAAAGATCCTTCCTGTGTAAATATGCTGACTCATACTGTCATATTATAAATTAGAAAGATCATACATGTGTTATTTCCATCTTATTTTTAAGAAGAAATCTTATAGAAATAGTTCTAAAAGTGTGTTCCAATATAAATATAAACCAATAACTAAACCTCAGCTGGATATACTCATTTTCAAGCCATAATGTTTGCGTGTTTTCATATTTCAGATATAGCTAAGATAGATATATGCAAGATAGTTATAAATCTGCACATTGGTTACCTCAGCAGAGCAATATTGATAATTTAAGAACTATAGACTTTCAAATTGCTTGTGTGCATTTCTATATTGCTGTATATAACTGTTTCAGGTTTAAATTTATGATTGACACTGTAAGATCAAATGAAGCACAATATGCCAATGAGTGCTAAATAACAATTTTCCTGAAGAGAGTAGACTAAGTACCCAGTATACAGATGATTGACTTCACAAAAACAATCATCAATTGATAATCTGTCTCTTGAGCTTTGTTGAGCTTCTCCCTCCATCCGTCAGAATGATGACAGACCTCATGTCCATCTGTCATAATCAGCTGAATCTTTTTCCGCTGACAGGTTAAAGCCCATGAGGGAATTCCTCAATAAGACGGTGGCTGGAAGTCCCTTCTGTCAGGAAATTGCAAGGTAGATTGAATGAGGATTCATTTGACCATTGTCAATCGACCTCATTTTTGTTCCTCGACACTTCCAAATGGAATTTCCTGGCCCTTATATAATGACCTGTCCTATTACTTTTTGGATCATATTTACTAGCATTATGCTAATTTTGCTTTATTTCTGTCCATCATTCAAAGTGTCTTTTTTAATGCTAGCACTAGGAAGGATAGTTTTCAGTTTTGTTTTCTCAGTTTAATAATATTTTGAACTTTTGTAAAACTTTAATTAGCTCTCTTAATGAG
Organism: Thryonomys swinderianus; assembly: GCA_004025085.1. Taxonomy (NCBI): domain Eukaryota; kingdom Metazoa; phylum Chordata; class Mammalia; order Rodentia; family Thryonomyidae; genus Thryonomys; species Thryonomys swinderianus. The sequence goes on from PVIC010021790.1 coordinate 21,716, forward strand.
ATCACTGTCTGATGAGAGAGTTAGGAAATTTAAAAAGTAAGATCATGCACAGTAGTACATCTAGAAAGGGGTTAGGAAGCAGAAAGTGTTTAAAAATTAGTTGCCAGTAACTCTCCGAAGGCTGAGATAAGACTTCGTGTCATGCAAGTTATACTGGAGGGAATTGGTTTTAATTTGAAATTCAATTAGAATTTTTATCATATGAATCAGGATATACTTTTCAACAAATTTATGAAGCCTCATAAAATTAGATATGGAGAAAAGACTGGATTTTGCATAGAAAGGCTTAGATATTTGGCATTAGAATTCAAGCAAGACCAGGTTTTGCCAACTGCAACGTTTGTTACTGCAATAAGAGAACAGCTAAATCAACACTTTTTTCAATTATACCTGAACATCAATTGTGGTTGAATTCATATTAAATAAGGTTTTTGTGTTTGTATAAAATGAGACTAAGGTGTAGTAAAAATTATTTTGTTTTTTATCATAAAATCATGTAATTATTTGCTCCATTTCCAACTCCAAAGTCTATGGGATTATTTACTGATTGATTCTGTAAACCATCAAAAACATGGAAAAATATTAGGGAACACAGACATACAACACACACACACATTCACACTTTCTGAAATTACATGCATAACCACTGAAAAAAATTCCTTCACATTCTAGAGCTAAATCAGAAAAATTCTTTATACATTAAGCGTGAAGGAAAATTTTCTGGTCTTCTATAAACATTAATCTAACTTTGTTCTTCAATTTTGGTGAAAAATCCATCTTGATTCTAGTCAGACTTCAATAGAATGTGATCATCTATTTAGTGGAAACGTCTAGAGTGAGACATTGAATTGCAAAGATTTGAAAATGCGCTAAGGAAATTTAAAAAACCAGAAAAATCACTTCTTTAATATATTTTCTATTTTATGGTTTTATGCTGCACTTTTCTTTTTTTAGACAGAGTCTCGCTTTGTAGTTCAGAATGGTCCTGAGTTCACTATGTAGCCCAGGCAAGCTTCAAACTCAAAGTGATCCTCCTGTTTCTGCCTCCTGAGTTCAGGGATTATAGACGTGAACCACCACACCCAACATTGTGGTATGTGGTACTGATTGCTAGTGGGCCTGAGTCACCACACTTACCATTGTGGTATGTGGTCACTGGGGATCGAACTGGAGATCTTGCACTTGCAAGGGAGATGCTAGAACCACTGAGCTAAATCCCAGACCCCTGTACTTTTATTAAAAATGGGATTTATTACTTCTTCTTTAATTTCAGGCAAACACTAGTGTTTTTGTTTTGTTTTGTTTTGTTTTGTTTTGTTTTGTTTTGTTTTGTTTTGTTTTGTTTTGAGACAGGGTCTTGTTTTGTAGTTCAGGCTGGCTCGGAGCCCACTAAGTAGGAAGTCTCTCTTCTGCTTCCTTGGAGGAGTTTCGAGTCTCCATCTGCACTGTAGGTGCTCATGGCCTGGCTTCTAGCACAGACCCTTCAGCTTCCATCACAGACCCTTCAGCGGGGCTACAGTGAGCTCTGGAACTTTAAATTTGATGGGACCCTTCAGGCCTCCAGCATCCACACAGCCCTTTTGGAGTCTCCAATACCTGACTCCGCAGGCAGCCACGGAAAGCCAATCGTATAAATTCTGTATTTATAGTATATATTATATTTTATTACAATTGATATTACAATAAAATATAAGCAGAATCCTCCCAAAAAAGGAGATACACCAAGAAAAGAAAAACTTGCATTAAGTGTCTTAAAACCAAATATATTGAGATATTCTGAGATTAATGCAATTTACCTTTCACTTCCATAATGATAAGAAGTATCCAATGGGATAGCCATGAACTTCTACTGTTTGTTAATATAGAAAACTACTGAAAGGAGTGTGGCATTTTTGGCAGACTATATATTACAGTACAATGCAATATTTATTCAATTTATTGTTTAGCCTATATATAATTACTTGCCAATTTAGAGTTCAGGAATCATAGTTAACTGTCAAGTTTAGTAAGAAACACATTGAACTGCTAATTCATTTTAGGTAGTATAGACATGTTAACAAAGGATATCTTCTCACTTATTTCTGTCTTCTTTCATTTCTTTAGTGTTTCATAGTTTTCATATATTTTTCTTCATATAGTTTTTCTACTTCTTATTCCTAGTGTTTAGTCATGTTGAGCCAACAAGTAGATGAAAATGTAATCAAGTTAATATGAGGTCATTAGGAAAAGCTCTAATCCAATATGCCTAGTCTTAACATGAGAAAACACCGAGAGGCAACACAGAAAGATGGCACAATTATAGAGGCAATGTTCAAAGTACTGTCAGTTCAAGTGCTAGAGTGCTAAGCATTGTCAACAAATCAATGAACACTGGGAAGAAGCCAGGGAAATTCACTCTTACAGTTTTCTGAGGGAGAATGACACTAATTTGGGGCATATATCTTCCTGAATCACAAAACAGTACATCTCTACTGTTTTACACTCTGCAACATTGATATTTCCTTGTAGCAACCATAAGAAGCGGATACACTCTTCATATTCTTTATTTGGTTTCTAACTGCATAGCTCAGCTATACTTTTGGTTTTTTAAAATATAGATGGTACGATTTCAGAAAAATTTTATTGTCACTATTTTTAAAATGTTGCCAGAAGAAAGACTGTTATTATAAGTATGATATCTTTTTTTTTTTTTTTTTTTTTTTTTTTTTTTTTTTTTTTTTTTTTTTTTTTTTTTTTTTTTTTTTTTTTTTTTTTTTTGCTTTTTGGAGACAGGGTCTCGCTTTGTAGTTCAGGCTGGCCCTGAGCTCACTATGGTGCCCAGGCAAGCCGTCTCGAACTCAGTAATCCTCCTGTCTCTGCCTCCCGAGTGCTGGGATTACAGGCGTGAGCCACCACGCCCAGCATTGTATGTGGTAACTGGGGATTGAACTCAGGTCCTTGCGCTTGCGAGGCAGGCGCCGGAACCACTGAGCTAACCCTCCGGCCCCATGATATCTATTTTTGCCTGTACTAATAGTTATATGATCCAAGACAGAGTCACCTACCATTTTTTTGGAAAGAGTGTGTGTGTGTGTGTACACACACACACACACACACATATATATATATATATATATATATATATATATATATATACATATATATACACTTAGGAACATGCTTTAGTTTCAAAATGGAGTCCTACTCTTTTTTATTTGATTTGGTGGTCATATATATATTTTTTTGTGTGTGGAAAACTCATAAGTATTCATAATCTCATAACTCCTCTTTTTTCTTAACAAGGAAATATTTAGTAGGAAGAGCCATGTACTTATTTACAAGTTTTACACATAAGGACAATTGAAACACTGTAGTAATGAAATAGTAACATTTTCAAAACAACTAATGCTATCATTCTTTCAGTCACTAAATAACAAAGAAACAAAGAAAAATAAGCTATGCAAAATTAATTTGACTAACACATAATTCTTCATTATACAAAACATAAGAATAATAGAGATAAAATGACTAATATTAAGATAAAAATGACTTTTGTAGCTTGGAAAGATGTTCTTAGGGATACTGCAATTTTTGATCCTAAGAGTAGATTTCTAGTAAGGTTTGTTGTTGTTGTTGCTGTTGGTTTGTTCGCTTGTTTTTTGAGATAGGGTCTCCCTTTGTAGTTCAGGCTGTCCCTGAACTCACAATGTAGCCCAGGCAAGCCTTGAACTCAGCAATCCTCCTGCTTCTGCCTCCCGAGTGCTGGGATTACAGGCATGAGCCACCAGGCCCAGCACTGTGGTATGTGGTACCGATTGCTGGTGGGTGTGAGTCACCACATCCGGTATTGTTGCATGTAGTTAGCAGGGATTGAACCAGGGACCTTGTTCTTGCTAGGCAGGCACCGGAACTGCTAAGCTAAATCTCTGGCCCTTTCCAGTGAATTTTTATCTAGTATTTTTAAAGAAATAGTATTGAGACTATTACTGAAACATATAATAAGTTTTGTCTCTTTTAGCTTTCATATGTTAGTGCTTTCCATTATATCAAGCTATATTTGCTCGTATCAAAAGTGAGGACATTTACAACTCCTGATTCAGAGTTTTAAAACTATAACACTCAATTATATAATTCAAATTGTTTATATTGAACCTCCACCTCTGTCAGTTTTGGATTTGATGCCTTACTGCACTATGGGATTGATGTGGTATTTTCATCTTAAATTTTTACTTAGCTAAGTTTTGATGCTATCTACTTATCTCTTTATTTGGCCAGTGGTTACTCTGTTACCTAGATCTGTGGTATGTCTAAGAAAAGCAGTTAATTTTCAGTTTCTTCACCTTTTCCTTCTTCTAAGGAAAGATACAAAGACAGTCCAGTCTTGTGCTCGCTTCGGTAGCACATATACTAAAATTGGAACAAAGACAGTCCAGTCTTTCTTTGTCTAAATAAAATGAGAAAAGAAAAAAAAATAATGGAAGAAAAATCATAAGGGCAGTAAACAGAAAGCAATACCAAACGTGCAGCTAGTCACATTAGGTATGAAAATTCTAAACATACACCATATATAAATGAGCAGGTATTTGGGGGGCATGACGCTAAGATATATTGTCTGAAGAACAACCTACTTTAAAAATAAAAACACACACAAAAATTAAAAATAAAAATAAAAACACATATTAAATGAAAGCCTTGAAAAAATATAGCATGGAAACACTAATCAAAAATCAGATGCATCTGATTGAGGTATATAAATTTTAGACAAAGAAATCCTCAGAGTAAAGAAAATTACTAGGGATAAAGAGGAATGTTAGATAATGATAAAGAGGTCAAGGTTAAAGGAACAAGGTCCAAAGAACATACGTTGTCAGTCTCTGTGTGACTAATGATAGAACATCTCATTATGCAAGTTAAAAAAAATAGAAATATAAAGAGAAACAAATGAACCCGGTGTCCTTACAGGAGCTTTCAGAGCCTCTCTACCACTAATGAATTACAACAGCAAAAATTAATAAGGAGTCAGTTAAATTGAACAACACCACTAATCACCAGGACTTAATGGAAAGCTACATAATGGTTCCTACACCAACAGCAGGTGACCTATTCCCCCCAAACTTGACTAAAATATTCATAAATACAGAGCACATTCTGGGCCATAAAACACACCTTTACAAAGATAACAATAGAAAGTATGTAAAAAGTTCTCTAAGACCATATTCAGAAGCAATATTATAATAAACTAATGATCTCTTAGATAACAAAGCCCATGAGTTAAATGTGAAGATGATTTTTCATGCATATCTGTCTTGTAAAAAATCTGTCTTGTAAGCAATGAAGCAATAGCAGACGTTTCTAAAATATTCTACAGAAAAATGTCTTCAGATCCCCCACAAGACTTAACTAAGGAGTTAACATTTTTGTCAATACTTTACATATAAAATTGGCCTTGCAGTATTGTACGAAGACAGTGTAGTACTAATACATATAAATTTCTGCATTCACAGTTCTGCACCCTGGGATTCAAGCCCTGGCCACTGAAAAAGAGTGACTACTGAAAAATGTTCTTGTCACCCACACATTGTCATTCCTGTCTTCAGGGCTGCATTTTTGAAGCATCTTCCTTCTTTCTCCCCTATTCTCTCAATGACAAGAAGATTCTTACTTAGACTTTCTAGAGAAACCATGAAAGTCCTTTCTTGTGCCTCTGGTAGTGGCCCCTCGACACAGCCTTCTCAGCCTCCAGAAATCCCGGGATTGCAACACGCACCACCACACCTGGCAAACAAGAATTCTTAGTTATTTTTACTGAGTTAACTTTGGGAGAACTCTGATGAAGCATAGTTGTAGATATCCATACTTATTATTATTACCATATAAACATTTGCTGACAAAAGCTTATTGGGGAATAAGTGGACAGTTGAATAAAAGATAATCAAGTCACAGTGAGGGCTATTGTTCTTCATTCTTATTAAATTTTGTAACTATATTCTAAAATCCTCTAAAATTTGGCTGAATTCCTTATAACACACAGGCAAAGATATATGTATCCACTGCTTAGTACCTTTCCATTGATACAAAACTTGTCTATTAAATTTCACAATAGACACATCCAGATGTGAATTTTACAGTCTTTCAACAACTAATCTAATCAGGTAATTCAATGACAGATCTACTGTTCGACTTGCTACAACCACATAATGAGTAAAACATTGTTGCATAATCAGAGCAGAATGCTCATTCTGTCTGTAATTTCAAATGGTGTTATTAAGTGCATATTGATTTACAACTTCTCTGTGCAACAATGAAAAGATAAAATGACACAATGTTATGTTCAATACATGGGCCCTACAAATTGATTGAAATGCTGAAGCAAAATAAAATCATTCTGGAAAAATAAGACAGTTAATACATTAAATGCACTTAATGACATTTTGTGTGCCTGAAAAAATATATCCCATATGCCAGACCAAATGTGTGCATTTGATCAGACAGATCAGCAGGACTTTGGATGGAGTTAAATGGCTGAAACTTTCTCTTTCTTGCTCTCTCTTTCTCTCTTTCTCTCTCTCTCTCTTTCCCTCTTTCTCTTTCTCTTTTTCCTCTCTCTTTCCTTTTTTCTT
>PVIC010021791.1:0-28246 GCA_004025085.1 Thryonomys swinderianus
TCACTAAGTTCGATCCCGGTAACCACATACAATGATATGATATCGGGCATGGTGACTCACATCCACCAGCAGTCAGTACCATATCCACAATGCTGGGTGTGGTGGCTCATGCCTGTAATCCCAGCATTCGGGAGGCAGAGGCAGGAGGATTGCTGAGTTCGAGGCTTGCCTGGGCTACATAGTGAGCTGAGGGCCAGCCTGAACTACAAAGCAAGACCCTGTCTCAAAAAAAAGAAAAAGACTTAAAAAGAGGCATGATATGGGCCTAAAGGAAAAAATGGAAGGAAGAGAAACAAGCTAAATAGGATACAGTATTTTGTTTTGTTTTTTGTTTTTGTTTTTTGAGACTCGCTTTGTAGTTCAGGCTGGCCCTGAGCTCACTGTGTAGCCCAGGCAAGCCCGGAACTCAGCAATCCTCCTGTCTCTGCCTCCCGAGAGCTGGGATGACAGGCGTGAGCCACCATGCCCGGCACTGTGGTATGTGGTATTGATGGCTGGTGGGCGTGACTCACCACGCCCAGCATTGTATGTGGTTACCGGGATAGAACTCAAGACCTTGTGCTTGCGAGGCAGGCAGTGGAACCACTGAGCTAAATCTCCGGCCCTGTTTTGTTTTGTTTTTGAGACAGGGTCTTGTTTTGTAGCTCAGGTTGGCCCTCAGCTCACTATGTAGCCCAGGCAAGCCTCAAATTAAGCAGTCCTCCTGCCTCTGCCTCCTGAGTGCTGGGGTTATAGGCATGACCCACCATACATGGCAAGATACAGTATTTTTAATGTTAGCAATTGGGTTAAGATAATCAAAAGAAAAAGTTTTTGATTAGTACTAGGAAGAACCAACAAGGATGAGCATACAAAGGCAGGATTTTTAAAAAAAAGTATCAAATAGTGGGAGCTCTTAGAAGAACCCAGAAAATGAATGGAAAGGGGTTCTGGTGCCCACTCATGTAATATTACAAGGCCACAACATTGTGGTGTGCTAGAGGATGTGTGTCTTTAGCTCTTGAAGATTATCTGTTACTCTAATTTCTCTCAAACTCCAGAATCTATAGTTATTCATATTTGTTTCCTCATGTTTACTGTGAATTACTTAAAACTAATATGAAAGCTCTGCTACATCCTAAGAAGTCCAAAATGCTTCAGATACTTGGGAATAAACATTCTTGGCAGTAAGTTAAACATTTGGGAACACTTTTAATTATTGCAACTGACACAACTTCCTTCTTAGATGGCATGCAACAATTTAACTATTGCTTTCAGTGAGCTTCTAAGAAGTATGTTATAAAAGTGGCATCTTATCATTGACACCCATAAATTGATTAGAAAACATGCTTTTCAATATGCTATGGTTTGACTCACCTAATGAATGCTGAATGAATGACTTTCAACATCATGTATATTGAGAAGTTATTCTACTTTTCAAACAGTAACTCTTTCACCAAATATCCAAATAATAAAACCACCAAGTATGTTATGAGAAGTAGTATTTCAGTACTATAATTTCAGAAAAAGACACACAATCTACTCAAAAGAAGACTTTAGTCAGTGAACAGCATATGGAAGAGAAGCATATTGCACATTGGTGGAGTCACTCAGAGTACTTCCTTTTATGTACTTAAAATGAACAACAGCACCCTCCTGTGTGCAGCCTCAGATGACAACAACTGGCGCCTAAACATGGGGCCCTTGGGCAATCCTTCACTTCTCCTGTCAGGTGAGTGCTCCCACTTTTGAGGGGAATTCCTCCTCCCTGCAGTCCAGCAGGCCAATTCCTTTGCCTCTCCAGTGAGTGGCCCCACCTTTGTGGGGATCTCTTCCTAAGGCTCAGCAGGCCGCTTCCCTTCTTGTGAGTCAGCAGGCTGCTTCTTTAACGTGTCAAACCCCTTCCACCTTTGTTCCACTGACCTCATCTCTCTGAGTATGGGAAATATCCTCTGCTCCTCTGTGCAATCCTAAAATGGTGCCTGTGCCCTCTCTCTTCTGGCAGACACAAAGGCACAACCCCAAGATGGTGCCTGCACCTTTTCCTCTTCAGCTGATCCTCAGGTGCCACCCCCAACAGATCACCCAGATCACCAGCCCCTCCTTCTGTTTCACCCCTTAAACTGCCCCACCTGAGTGCTGCTTCCAACCTTCATCCCCAGCTAACAGAAGCAATGGCACAGGCAATGTCCAGTGCTGTGGAGCTGTGGCTCCTACTGCTGCTGCCACTGCTCAGTGAAGTCCCTCTGGGCCTCTACTGCCCAAGGGACGGCTACTGGGAGTGGAGATACCTGGAACAGCCAGCCAGACCCCACTGTTCTACATGCCCACCCTGTGAGACATGCCCAGAGAGGTGCCCAGCTTCTACCTGGGGCAGCACCTCTATAGAATCTACAACAAGCCACTTTACAAGAATGACTGGATCTGCATGGAGGACACTGGCCTTCTCTACCTCAACCAAAGCCTGGACCGCAACTCCCGGGAGCAGCTCAGCCTGTGGAATGGTGGCTCCCTATGAAAGATGTCAAGCCCTACACTGCCACCTGATCCACCAATCAGCCAAATGATCTTGCTTCAGGAATGGCCCAAAAGCATTAATGCTGCCCAGAGCCATGATGCCCCACTAAGACCACCTGGAGAGATATAAATAACCTCCATGACCAAGCTTGTGCTTTCACCCATCAGGGCACCTCCCACCCCATACCAGGGCCAATGCTGGAGGTCCTCCTGTGTGCTGTGTTCATCACCAACTCTCAGGCCACAGTCATGAAACGTAGTTGGGGCCCTCAGCCATCGTCCCCATCATTGTGTCCATATAGGCCACTTCCTTCATCTCTCCAGTAAGTGCCTCCTTCCTGGGGATCCCTCCCTGCAGTCCCACAGGCCACTTCCCTCCCTGCAGCTCAGCAGGCTGCTTCTGCTGCAGTCTCCAAAGCTGCCACTGCATCAATCACCTTCCACAACCAGATTGTCACTGCCACTACTGTTAATCAACTTGCTTAAAATACTACACATGACCTTGGACAAACTTCAGCTCTCTTCATTGATATCCATGCTGCCATTGTCAACCCACAGTCCCAAATGGACTTAGTCTTTCAATGTGGTTACCTTTAATAATGTCTGGGCCTCCATTTGGGAAAGGTTCACAACGGGTTGGTGCAAGTTAAATTCATGAACTCATGGGTTAATTTTAGGGTCACCATATCTGACCAAACTCATAAAAATGCCATATGGTTGGCAGAGGCCATTGGATTTAAACAGAGGGGAGGAGATGATGGTGAAGTCCAGGTCTGGCTGAGCCAACTGCACTGCATATCAGTCTCCTAGGTCCTGAGAGAGCCCTTGGCTCTCAGTAGACTAAGTTGAGAACAAAGTAAGTATTGAGGAAAAGGGCACGCCATGACTGGAGATTGCCAGGTCCTCCCCAATATTGGGCCCTTTCTCTGACAACCATAGGCCAATCCCCAATAGGCACCACAAACCCTCCCACTGCTTATGCTATATAATGCCCTACACTGCATTCATAAGTGGAAGCATTCCAGAAACCTCCCCAGAGTCTTGTGTGTATGTGTGACTCTGCGCCTAAACCTCTCATGTGCATTCCTGTGATGACAACAAACCATAAATTGGCTATTATTTGAATTTTTGCAAATAAGGAGCTGAGAATCAAAAGTAACTGTTCCTCTCCCTGGCCCACAAACACAGTTTCTTATGATTACTACATATTATCATGATTTTATTCTATGACTGTATTCATCACCATGACTTTACTACTTCAGGGAATTATTTTTCCTAGAAGATAAAAGTTAAAAATAACTTTAATGTTCCTTTCAGGAACTTCTAGATAAAAATTAAAAAAAAACTTCTAAAAATAAATTTTTAAAATACTCAGGGCTGTTTGATTTTTCAATAGTCAACTCTTTGTTCTCTAAAATTCTTCCACATCCTCATCTCAAAATGCTTTTTTATTGTCACTACTGATCCTAACATGTTCTATCATAGATCTCTGTCCAATCCTCATCAAGTCCCAGCTCTTGCATTGAAAAACTTGTCTTAAGCTCAACTTCAAACGTCATAAAACCCACTTCTTTGCTGTTTACTCTCAAAGGTGCCACTAATTCATTGTTAAAGTAAAGCTCACCCTTACTGAGATAAACACTAATCTCAGATTTACCTTATGAATGGATTATTCTGGTAATGGTTTCAAGGACCTAACATTTGTTAAGACTATCATTTACAAGGCAAATGTGTCAAGAAGACCAATACTAATGTTACTCCCTAATCAGGAGACTTTTTTTTTTAAATCAGGAGACTTTTTAATGAAGTCTCTCCAATGCCTTGAGCATCAGCACATTATCTTTTTAGTTATTCAGGAATTAAGTAGTTCAATAGATTCTTCTCTGTGTGTGTCTGTCTTTGTCTCTGTCCTCCCTCTTTTCATCTTCCGAACTTATCTTTAGTAGTCTTCTGTCACTTATATTTACAAATATGTCATAGAGGTAGTAAATAAAATTGACAAAGCTTTTAAAGGCTCATTACATGAAAATGTTCAGTTGTATTTTATCATTACAGAAAAATAAAAAATATGTGATTTGCCCTAACTTCATGCTATTAAGTAAAAGGCTCATTTATGATTTTTTTACTGTGCTGTACAGATTATTTTATCATCTAAGGCAATATGGCAGAGTTTTATTTTTTAACAAAAGCTGTCAGAATAGAAATGAGTACTGTAGTAAAACAGTGCATGATTTTATTTTTGGTATTCCAAAGGGCATATCTTTGAAAGACTAGAATGAGAATTAAACTGTTCAATTTATGTATTTTTGTGATTAAATCATGTAAATAGAAAGAGACAAGTATAACAAAAGGAATCTAGAAAATGCTGGAAGTACCTCTTCTTCCTCCTCTTGTTTATTTTGAGTTTCAGAGTAATCTATGTCCTGTAGAGAATCCTGCCTACATTTGAAACAAACAGATGTTAATGTTTAATGTCCTAGAGCAGAATTATGGGGGGAGCAACTTGGAGCAGGCCTCCACTGAGCTGACTCTCCTGTTGAAACTAGTTGATTTGCATGACAAATAGGGGCCTTATTGATATGTATTAACTTCCTGTTCTGCATAGTGCTCCTGCAAGTTTAGCTGGAAGTTTTATCTGAACTCAATCCTGGATTTTGATCCTGAACTTTGTCATTGTAATAATATAACACATTACCCAGCCAGATGGATGATACAATTTAAAAGAAAAATATTGCTGTGAAAACCAAATTAAACACTTCACAAAGTAGATGGTCTTGAGATCAGAACAAATAATTTAAAAGAATTAGGAAAAAAGTTAAAAGCAGAAAAAAACAATGTTCTTGTACTGTAATTGCTTTTAAGTTTGTTTGTTTGAGACAGGGTCTCGATTTATAGATCAGGCTGGCCTTGATTCACTATGTAGCCCAGGAAAGCCTCAAATTCACAGCAATCCTCCTGCCTCTGCCTCACAAGTGCTGGGATTATAGGCATGAGCCACCCCACCCAGAGTTGTGGTATGTGGTACTGATTGCTGGTGGGCTGGTGTACAAGCAAGAGTCACCATGCCTGCTATTGTATGTGGTTATGGGGGATCAAACTCAGGACCTTGTGCTTGTTAGGCAGGCACTGAAAACACTGAGCTAAATCTCTGGCCCAAGTTCTTTTTTATCACTTAAGAAAACAGACACTGGAAAATGTCAGTGAATCATCAGTGTAGATTTGTGGACAAGACTACCTTGCACTTTAATGAACAGATAAACATTTGAAGAGGAAGCTTTAAAGTCTACTACAAAATATGGGTAAAGTATTCATATATTAGAAAAGTTGGAGATCTCTTTTCCATAAATGTCTAATATGATTGACATTTTTTAATGGAACATACTGTTTAATTTTGTTAAATTGAATGGGGTGTGGGATATCTAGATACTTGGTCAGATCATGTTCAAATATTTCTGGAGGATAATTTTGGATGTAATTAACTTTTTAATTAGTACATTAAGGGGAACATGTTGCCCTTTCAAGCCTGGAGAAAAGAAAAATACTCACTGTTCTATGAATACTAGGTAATTTTTCCTGCTTAACTCTTTGAGCTGGTATATTGATCTTTTCCCTGCTTTTGGACTTGAACTGATATTTTAGCTTCTGAACATGATAATGTTGGGACTAGAACTAGGCCATCAATTTTTTTTTGTCTGCAGCTTATTAACTATGATCTTGGTACTTCTCTGCCTTCACACATAAAATTCATACTTTAAAATAAATCTCATTATTTATATTGTACTATATATATCTGTTCTTCCAGAAATCCCTAAGGAACCAACCAAGGATGAGTATATTTATATGGGACTTCTATCAAATTCATCAAGTTCTGTTTTATCAAGGTTTAAGATATTTTTAAACATTAAACTAGGAGTGACAGAGGCAAGATTTTCTTCTTTATAGGTATTAGTTTATTGGGGGAAGACAGAAAAGGGTAAATGAGCAAATTAATAAGATAATTACTATTTATGATTCAGATTAAGAAAGAAAAGATAAGGTGAGATATAGTGACTGTGCAATAGAAGTGACTTGAGATTAATTGGTTTAGTGGGAGAACAGGAGGCACAAAAGAGCCAAACAAAAGAACTCAGTTTGTGTGAAGAAGGAATCTGTAACTGGAACACAGGGAACCAAATGCAGATTGTACCAAATGAACTTCTAATGCAGGCAGTATTTGGACTATCTAGAGAGTATGGAGCAGGCAAGAGTTTGAGATTTTATTTTAACCACTGGGATGGCACTGAGAAGATGAAGAGTAGTCATTAATTTAGGATTTTAAAGACTATTATTAAGAAAACAGGAAAAGAAATCAAATGAGGGTTATAGGTGTTGTTACAAAGAAATGTGTCAAGCCTAAGACTTTTTTAAGGGTATAATCAATAGATCTTGTATGATGGATTAAATGGAAATGAATAAAAGAAAGCAGAAATTAGAAAAGGCTTTAGGCTTTTGGGTATGATCTGTTATGACATGGTAAAGGACAGTTTAGAGAGGTAGGATTGAGCAAGTTAATTTTGAGTAGATTCACTTTGGATGTCTATCAGCCACCACTTGGAGGGAATTGTTACACAGCAAAATGAAGTGGTAATGAATTCTGGAGCCAGACCTGGAATTTAGTTGAATGTATTACCCTGGATATTTCTTTTATCTCCTCATGTCTCATTTTCCCATATATTAAAATGTAGGTATTTATAATAACCTCTTGTCTTAGTCACTTTCCTCCTTACTGAAAAACAATACCCGAAACCCACAATTTAAAGGAGCAAAGTTAGTTTTTGTGGGGTTTTTTTGCTCACATTCCATAGACATTTCAGTTCGTTGTTGGCAGGTCCAAGGCAGAATGAAAAAGGAAAAGGGCCTGGGCAGAAAAAGTGGCTCAGCTCATGGCATCCAGAAAGCAAAAAGTCAAGGATGAAAATATACCTTTCCAAGTCATGTTCATGATGACCCATCTCCTCTGACCTGAGCCCACCTCCTGATACCAACTCAGCAGTATGACTCTTATAATCAATTCATCTGTCATAAGTCCCAAATCTGAGCATATGAGGCTCTTGGTGAACTTTAGATTTTAACCTTAATAGCTCAAAATCAGGTCATCCATAGAATGAACTAAAATAGCACAATTAAAATCTCAGATCAGTGCCTGATATATAATAAAAACATGTCAAATGGTAGTTATGGTGACTCTTACTGCTTTACAAAATTTTGAGCCCATCATCTGAAATGAACAGACACTTTTCAGAGGAAGAAGTCAAAGCAGCCAAGAAGCATATGTGGAAATGTTCAACATCACTGGTCATTCGAGAGATGCAGAGGAAAACAACACTGAGATTTCATCTCACTCCACAAAGAATGACTGCTATCACAAAATTAAATAGCAATAAATGCTGGTGAGGCTGCAGAGAGAAAAGAACCCTTCTCCACTGTTGATGGGATTGTAGACTTGTGCAACTATTGTGGAGATCAGTGTGGAGATTCCTCAGAAAACTATATATATATATATATATATATATATATATATATATATATATATATATATATATATATATATATATATATATAAAATGGAGTATTACTCTGCCATAAAGAATAAGAAGTCTCATTCATTTATGTGCAAATGGACAAACCTTGAAAACACACTAATAAGTGAAATAAATAGATCTCAGATATGTAAATACTGTATCTTTTCTTTGGTATGAGAACCTATAGATATAAATGAGGAGTTCTAGAATGTATGATAGATTTAGTGAAATAGGAAATACTCAAAGGGAATATGGTAGGGGAAAATGAGGGGAAAGAATAAATATGATTTGAAAAGAAAAAGAAAGCACATGTATATGGGGGTGAGGGGATGTGGGTGGGTTGGGATATGGGTAAAAATTAGAATTAACTCATGTCATATACTAGTACAAATTTTCCAATGTTGAGTGTGATTGTGAGCTGTATGTAAAAGGTACCAATAAAGAGTTCAATTGAAAAAAAAAAAAGATTGGAGCCCACAAGAAGGTATGAACTGAACCAATGCATTTGAAAATCATCAGCTAGTAGATGATACTGAAAAGGTTGCATGAGACCTGTTGTGGTGATTAATTTTTCCCCCACAGTGGGGACTGAACTCAAGACCTTGTACTTGCCAGCCAGGAGTGATGCTGCTGAGCTACACCTCTAGCCCATTATTAATTCTGATACGTCAACTTTTACAAAGTATGAAATTCCTTGTAAATCACAGTTTCAGGTAAATCTTTGGAATATTTTCAAAGATGAATGACAAGTAGGCCACCAAAGTGAAGAGGCAAGACTCATTCTAGTCAATAGGCTTGTGACCTGCATGGAATAAAAAAAGGAAAAGGAAAAGGATGTACATAATTAAAGAGTTCCACTCTGTTTGGGTATATTTTTTGCTGCTATCACATTTGAACACTGGTATCTGGCTTCTTCAGTCTTCCAGATCAGACTCACATTGACAACTCTCTCTAGTGCACTTCCTGGCTTTCATTCTTGGACTGCTGCAGCATCTTTGCTCCCTTTTTTCTATGAGTTCCATCTTCTTGAACTAGTAAGGTGCTGGATTCGTGGCTATCCAGTGCAAATGGCCATTGTGAACTCTTCTGCCTCTAAACCTATAAGCCTACATAATGACTCCCCTTATATAATTACACATATATTTTCTTTGATTCTCCTCCTCTAGGGAAACCTAACGTATACACCTATTGAGGAAAGAGTATTAGAAAGTATGTGACAAGGGTCTCCAAAAACAAATATTAATAACTTGAACATTTAGGAATTGGCAAAAGAAGCTTTGGGGAAAAAAGCCTGATGATTATGTTAAAGGAGGTAAGGTAGTTAGATATCTTTTACACAGAGGGGCTGGCTCTCTAAACGCCCACAGAGAAGGAACCAACATGGAGGATAGTCAAAGAGACGTTCACTAAAGGTTAACATTACTAAAGGAAAACTACCCCACCCACATATGATAAAAAACAGTGAATGATATTCCAAATAGGCGCCAATCACCCAAAATGGAGACCCAGGACCTTGAATTACCTCTCCCAGAAAAGACCCCAGATTTAAAATTCTCATACATTTGTTACATGACTTGGGTTTCTCATTAGATCCTCATTTAATCAGAATTACTTAAGCAACTACACTTGTTGTAATCTTATTGGTTGATCATGGTTCGGTCCATTCTGTAATTTCTCATTGTATCAGTATTACTAAGTGATTGTATTCTCAGTGTTACTGATTGACTATAATTTTATCCTGCCTTACAACCTCCTCACCTCATGGCTTTGTTTCATAAAAGCCCCCTAAAAAGTGAGGTGAATGGTTCTTCCATTTCTCAGGTCCCCTTTTGGTCGCTCTTAGGTAGAAGCTTTCTTTCTCAATACAGTTTTTCTTACTCTTTGATTTTGGAGAACACGAACTCACTTATCACATATCTAGGAGGTAAGGTTTACTCCCCTGTATCACTATCAAGACCATAATACTGAAGTTAGATTTTTAAAAGAAGCTCTAATTTGGTGATGCCTTTTGGGAGCTTCCAAATACACCAGTAGCTAACCACAGTTACAGAGCATTAACTAAAACCATAGAGAAATTTATATGAGCTCAGAAAGAGTTTTTAAATTTTAAAGCTATGATTGCCTTTTTAAAAAATCATTACATTTTTAATCTTTCTACAACTAAAATTAGAAGAAATTATGACAAAATATCAGTTTTGGAGTTAATCTCCATTAGTGGAGGGTCTACAAGTCAACAAGTTCCATTCACTATTTTAGTCCCTTAAGACCAGTTTCTTAACACAGCTCTTTCCCTAAACTGCCTTCTTACTTTAGTGTTATACTTTGACAATACATGCTATAATTTCTTTAATTTTTTTTTATTCTTGTCCATAGGCTGGAAAAAACGCCAAGTGATCATACAGATTATATCAACAAATGTGCTAGACCTTTTTTTGACACAAATTCATCTCAGATTAACTTTGTAAAGACTTTATATGTAGTCACTAAATTACATGATTTTTATTTAAAATTAGTTAAATTAGTTCCCTAGAAGGAGCTCCTAACTTCAGTCTTCCTTATTCTAACCTTTCCCAGCTCAGTTTGAAGCAGTTAAATGGAAACTGCACCCCTTTCCTCCTAATTATATTAGGGGATATCACTTTTAAAAGGAACTTATTATAGATGGTTAACCATTTAAACAGATTATAAGTCCTTATAACCCACAGGGACAAGCCACCATTGGGTGTACTTACTTTTCCCTAGAAACATTCTTATGTAAACAAAACAGGGAAGTACAATTACCTGTACAAGCTCAATTAGATTTTCTTACTGTCTCTCATTGCCTTCATTTAAAAAAAAAACTAAATCCACTAAATATAATAAAAGCCAAAGTAAATATACTTCATCAAAACCCCAGTGATACTAAAATATACAGATAAATCCTAGACAAATACATTGTCAAATAATGTCCTAAGAGGTAAAATGGTTCAATACAATTAATAGCATAAGAGTCAGAATATGTTTGTATTCCAACAGAGGCCTGAAACACTGCCTGTTACTGAAACCCAGTAATAAACAGACACATCATGCCATAGAGGAACCATAGCCAGCTAATGCCTAGGTGCCATGGAACCTTGACTTACCCTGCTACAGCTGCTGCTGTTTCCACAAAGGAAAGGAGGAGATATAACAGAAATCTTTGCCCAGTATTCGTAGACTCTTAACTGAAATCCAGTCTTGATCTTTCTGAACAAGACAAGTTTTACATCATGTTGCTTGATCTCTTCAAAGCATACATATTTGTAGTCAATAACATACTGGGTGTTCTTGGGACCCCTTGTCTTTGTTGCCCAGAGCATCACTGATCACCCTCAAGACCAAGTTCTCTTTAAGTTTTGTTCTTCCTTTACTTTTTATCAGCTTGTGTTGTAATGTCTCACAGGACACTGTAGACCAACTGCAGAGGCCTATGGTAACATTCCTCTTCCTGTTCCCTATATAATTTAACTTTTTCCAAGAGATTGGAGATGACTTTCATCCACAAAATAAGAACAGAATTCATCAGAGCACAAGAGTGGGATCTTAGTTTTTTTTAAAAGAATCAATAGGAAGCTCAGGGCCAGCCTGAACTACAAAGCAAGACCCTGTTTCCAAAAAGCAAAAAAAAAAAAAAAAAAAAAATCAATAGGAGGGTTAGATGGTAAAATTGAGAAAAACTTTCTAAAAATGGATGGAAAACTGTAGAGTTTTAAAACAATTTTTAAAGATCCAAGTAGAAGTTCAACATCTGAATAATAAGAATGAAAACAGAAACAAGAAAAATATGAAGGAAATAATACCAAAACTACTCTGAGCAATGATGGACATGAATTCCTAGATTAAAATGACCCATTCAAAGTCCAGGCTGTTTCTAGAAGATTAAAAAATCAGGGCACATACAAAAGTTAAACTCAACAGCCTTCAGAGAAAGTATGAAGAGCATTAAGAAGCCTTGGGATCCAGGGACGAACATCCAACATAGGGTAGAGCTACAGAACGCCCCCATACAATTAAGGGAAATCCCTGTACAGCAACTGTGTGGCAAGCAGAGAGGATGTGGAATGAGTCAGGTGCCTGGACTGCTGGGAAACTCAGTGTAAACACAATTGAAAGGCATGAAAAACTACCAACAGGAAAGTGGGCAACTGACCATAATCCTGACTTAGGCTATAGTAGGGTGTGTCACACCAGCTGTTGCTTGTTTCTGAGTTCAGGTGAAAAGAAAGAGATGGAGAGGCCTCTAAATTGATAGAAGCATGTGTCACCCACAGTATACAAAGGTCTTTCATGTTTTACTTTTTTGTAAAGCATACTTGTATGCTACTGCTAATCTCACTGAGAGTTTGTTAAAGTAGAAAAATCCTCCTATAGGTACTGCCTAGTCTATGAAATAATTTCAGCTAACAATATATATTACTGTTACATGGCATGGCTTTTCCAACAACTGGCTGTGTTCCTTTGTGATAGACCCACTCTTTCCAGGTATTTGTGTAGTTCAGGTATTGAATTTATTTTCTTAGGAATTGTATCGCAATGCCTTTTGGTGAGGAAATTATCTTTCTTTAAAGCCTTGATTAGACACTGGAAGAAGGTAAGGCTTTGTGGGTGTGGTGTTTATAAAACCTGCAAGTTTCCTGTTTGTCCTACTTTGCATAGCCAGACCTACCTAAAAGTTCCCTTTGTTCATTGTTTCTGTGTCACCATGTCCCATTTGTCCCTCTACATCCTCCATCTGGCTTTCATGCCTATGATTTCACCAAAGTGAGTCTTACATTCATCATTGACCTTTGTCAAGAGACATGCACACTCATGTGCTTTCCTTTCACCTGACTGCCTATTCTTTTATCTATGTTCCTTCTGTAAAGGAATTGCTCCCCTGACTTTTCTTCCTATTCTCTTACTTCTTTGGCTGTGCCTTTCATCTCCTTTCCTAGATATTTCTCTTGCTTCTCAATTTAGACTTTAGATGGTAGTGGCTCAGGGGATGGTCCAAACCCATCTTTCTTTTATATTCTTTTCCTTATGGGTTCACAAATTTACAGACGATTTACTGACCATTTTTATCAAAAGATTAATGCAAATAGGTATAGAAATTTCTATTTCTGGAAAATACTTGCAGGAAAGAGATGATGTCTTCCATCTCTACATGGGTAAATAATAAAAATGAAGACTTTAATCAAACATATGCTCTTGAATAAGGAATTTTGATAGTCATAATTTTGTCCTTCCTTGGGATTCCATGTGATTGCATTTGAAGTATCTTTGGTTTAGCTTTTCTAAGTTCTTATTTTAGGTTCAAAAGAACATTTCTTACAGGCATTATTTATTCAAGATGAGCTTCCGTTGGAAGAACTATTTAAATATTTACTCTAGAAAAATATCCAAACCTTTCAGTGTAATTTAGTATTTTGTAATTGAGTAGAGTAACAGATGGTTACTTCAGGCAATAAGGCTACTTCAATTTCCTCAGAACACTTTTACCTAAAACTTTTACTTCTTAGAAGCCTACATGTTTTTGATAATTGAAAAACATCTGAAACGTGGAGTCCTGGTTTATGGGGACTATTTGTTATTGAGTCAACCAGACTGAAAGTCCTATGCATGGATTAACTATATGTCATAGTCAATCCTTATGGAGAAGAAATTTCTTTGCACAATATTGACCTATTTAGTTAACCAGCTTAAAATAATCCACTACAATTGACAATAGTGTTGAACAACAGAAAGACGTGTACTTTGCAACTATTTAATCAAGCCCAAATTCAGCCATTTATTAACTGATATGTACTGGAGGTGATTTAATTGTCTTGATCCTCACTGAATCAGCAATAAATAAGATTTAATTATGTCTATATCACAGTATTATGATAAGCATTAAAGTAAGTGGCATGTGAACAATATTTGATAGCCATTAGTAATATTAATAATTCAATCTCATATACAAAAGCTTCCTGTAGATAACTATGTGTTTTTTTAAATGTACGTTTCCAGGCTGGTAGATTGATACATGGAAAAAGTGATAAGATTTTGCAGCTCTACCTATATATCATCTGCATATTAATCTTATCCTTGAAATAATCATGCTTGGTGGGATTTATTCCCATTTTGGATGAAGTAGTAGAGGTAGGGAGCTGCTGAAGCCCTTCCTCAAGCTCAGAGCAGCACTCACCCTATAGTGCACTAATGGACTAGCACTATTATTCTAGGTAGAAAAGCTAGCTAGACATGTGGTAGGCAAATAGGACTGACCCTTAGGCTTAAACAAAAAGAGCCCATTTAGAGGTTAGCATTGCCTGAGGGAAAAAAACTACCCCATCCATGTAAGATAAACAGCCTTGATATTCTAAATAGGCATTCCCATTAGTAAATATTTAAAGAGTTTAGGGGTAAGTAATGAGGGGAAAGAAAAAAAATCGATGATAAAAAAAGGAAACAAAGCTTGTGTACACAGGGTGGGGGTTGTTGCGTGGGTAGAGGAAGGGGAAAAATGACAATTAAGTCATATCATATACTGGTACAAATTCTCAATGTTGAGTGTAGTTGTGATGTATGTATAATATACCAATAAGTTAAATTTAAAAAATAAAATAAAATAAATTAATTTTTTAAAAAAGGGCGCCAGGCTCCCTAAGATAAACAACAGCAGTTGATATTCTAAAAGAGGTGCCAACTTCCTGGGGTGGAATGCTAGGACTTAAACCCCTCTCCCTGGAAAAGAGTCTAAGTCAAAAATTCCTGCACAACTGTTACATGACTTGATTTCTCATTGGATCCCAATTTAACCAATGTTACCTGAAAAATTATGCTTGTTGAAATCTTATTAGTTGATCATGGTTTTGTCTATTTTGTGTGGTTTCTCATAGTACCAATGTTACTAAGCTACTGTATTTGCAATGTTACTGGTTGACTTTAATTTTGTCCCACTTTGGACCCACCTCACCTCGTGACTTTACTCCATAAAAGCCCTCTGAAAAGTGATATAGGTGGGTTACCCACCTTTCTACATTCTCCCTTTTGCCTCTCTTAGGCAGAAGCTTTCTTTCTCAACAAAATTTTCCTATTTAAACCTCTGTCATTCCTAAAATTCATTCTTCAATTTTTAGAGAACACAAACTCGCGTTTCAGGTTAGGAACTAAGCCTTGCTCCCCTGTGTCACTATGACAATTGAAGTGGGTTTTAGATGAATAATAATAATTATTTAGCATGATGCCTTATATATAATAAATACTCTATATTTTTCAAACAAATGAGTTCTTTAAGGATATTACTATGGCAGATCTTAATACTTCATTAACTTTTTTATCTATAATAGCCAAAGTGATTAAATGTTAAACCTATTGCAGTACAACTGATGAAAAACTTGAAAATATTTATAACATTAATAATGTCGAATCAACTTTGATAGAGTTGGAAATAAGTTTGTAATATAATAGTCTCTTTGTTTTCTCAAGATATGTGCTTTCATTTAATTTTCTGATATATTAGATGGAGTACTTTAGAACTTTACATGGCAGTACATCTTATTTTTATGTTAGCGTTTTTTGGTTTTTTTTTGTTTTTGTTTTTTTTTTTTTTTGAGACAGGGTCTCACTTTGTAGTTCAGGCTGGCTCTGAGCTCACTATGGAGTCCAGGCAAGCCTCGAACTCAGCAATCCTCCTGTCTCTGCCTCCCGAGTGTTGGGATTACAGGTGTGAGTCACCATGCCCAGCACTGTGGTATGTGGTATTGATTGCTGGTGGGCGTGAGTCTCCACGCCCAGCATTTTATGTGGTTACCAGAATCGAACTCAGGACCACTGCGCTTGCGAGGCAGGCGCCGGAACTACTGAGCTAACCCTCCGGCCCTATGTTAGCTTTTTAAATATCTAGTGTATAATTTATTTCTACCCCAACACACACAGAGAACTTATATTTTCTCATCAACCTACTCTATTAGGTTGTACTTTAAATGGGTTTTAGACACAGGCAACACAGGAACATAACAGAAATCAGAGCTTTGTGGCCATAGACATTTATTGTTTTAATCACACTATTGCAATATGAAGAAAATAATACAAGAGTTGAAAATGGATTTGATCAGTTTTAATTACTATAACCTGGAATTATTTTAAAATCACAGTACTGTGTGTTGTATTATAGGCTGATTTTGTTTAAAAAGATAAAAACATGGTTCTCTTTTTTCCTCTGTGTGTGTGTGTGTGTGTGTGTGTGTGTGTGTGTGTGTGTGTGTTTACTGTGATCCAATTTAAGGCCTGGCTCAGCACTCAACCACTGAGGTGCACACCCAGTTCAAGATATGATTCTTATATGAATAAAAATGAACATGTATCAAAGACTTCATGATGGAAAAACACAAAGATGTTACAACCTTTCCAAAGATGTTCAAAAACAAAGTCATTTAGAAATGGTAAATAATGTAAGAAATGTATAAATGGATGCACACAACATTCTTCTTTCATCCTTTCTCCATCCCTCTGAGAGTAAGGGCTGGAGGAGTTACTCCATTCAACAGTATTTATTTGTATTTCTACAAACAAGTATTACTGCAATGCTATCATTATTCTACAACTTATAGTTGCAAAATGGCCAAAAAGCAATGAAGACCACAGGGCCCTCAGGGACTTACTCACATAGCCCTGAGGGTTGTGTGCTAAAACTCTAAAAAGTACAGTTTTCATCAAAACACTGATTTTTCCTTACATTTGGAGAACTGATGGAACTGTGTTGGACACTAGAGAAGAACTGAGGCTTAATTGGCCTCTTCTGTGAGCAAAAAGGAGAAAGGCTCCACTCAGGGATAATGGTACCTTGCAGTTCTAGAGAAAAGTTAAGACAGCTGAGGTTAAACTGTTTACCTGAATGTGGTATAATGGATATTAGAAAGCAGGTAAATCTTGTGTTTCTTTGATCATGTGTAGCTGTATTTGGGTGAATAAAGGCAAGAAGAGCCAGACCCTGGGGGCTTCTCCACTTACTAGAAAGCCCCTTCTGGATACCTTAACGTTAAGCTAAGTGTCATTTTGTCATTCATTCTCGTTTGGCCCAGGTCAGAGAGAATAAGGGGGTAGGGTTGGCTACCGAATTGAACAAAACTTTATGATCAGCTTGGGAATAGTCACTGCTTTAGCTTTAGTATGGCTTGTATCGAGAGGAAAGTAATTGTTTACTTCATTTTAGAGTAAACCTGAATATCAAAAGATTCCTGGAGACTATGTACTGGCATGAGAATAGGTATGGGAAAATAATACAATTTGACAAGGCCATGAAATATATGAAATAAGTGATATTGACCAAAGATCTCTTGGGTGATTTCCAAATTCATTGCTAAAAATTGAGAGGCCATGAGACTGAGATGGCCACAGTGCCTTGGGTTTCAGTATAAGCAATCAAAGTCCAAGTCAAGATAAGCAGTGAAAGGACATGTAAGCTTAATCAATCAGAAACTGTCAAGATAAACTTGAACTAGGGATTTTCCACTTTAACTGATCAAATATATTTTCTGTCTTGCTTGTAAAATACCTTATAAAAGCTTTCCTTGCTCCTCCCTTTGGTGAACCCCAAAATGGCTTGTGATTTGATGATGTTGCCTGATTCATATTTTTTTCTACTTAAATGAACTTATAAAATTTTAATGCATTTATATTGGTATTATCTAAGTTTATCTAGGAGTTTCTCACAAATAAATGATTTTTCTTTATACCCCAACCTAGTTCAAATGTAATGCATCAGTGTCTTAGAAAGTGCAGTGACAGGTTTGCCTTGGGTACTGTTGTTCTAATCTTTGCAGTGTTATAGTTTAGGTTTAAAATGTCCCCCTAAAAGTAATGTGTTTAGAGACAGGATTTTTGAAATGTGATTAGACCATGGGAGCCATATACTTATCAATCAGCTCATCCATAGATAAGTTCATTGTTTAATGTTTGCTTAAGAGGTGGGGCTTTGTTAAATCATGAATGAGTTTGCCTTGAGTCTCAGAGGAGATTTTAGACTTCCCAACAATGCTGGAACTGTTCCGATTTTGGTAACTCCTAAGGAATGAACTCAACACATTTTATATAACAAGATAAATGTGAGACTTAGAGGATGAGGCAAAATGTGTAGATCTAAAACATCCTCCCCAAGTCTCCTGTGTTCAGATGTGGAACTTTTAGAATGTAATTAGGTGTACTATACTGGATTCAGTGATGAGTTCATAGCTAAATATTTTGCATAAGAAGTAGGGCCTGGTGAAAAGCAATTGTCACTGAAGATGTAACCTAAAATGATCTCTTATTCTCAGCTTCTTTCTCTCTTTGCTTCCTGGGCACCACGGGTTAAAGAGGTTTCTTCTGCCAAATCTTTCCACCACACTGTTTCCATCTTGGAGCCAACCAACAATGTACTACACCCACTAACACTGCAAGCCAAAATAAACCTCTCCTTTACGTTATGCATGTCTGGTATTTTGTGACAGTGATGAAAAAGCAACTAATAGGGAAGAGAGCTTGAGGAGAATTGTTTGAATTCACACTTTTCTCATTGCTATTCACCACTTAGACATAGAATCCTACCCTGAAGCTTAAGGGAAGATTGACTCTGAAAAGAACCATCAATGACTAGACTTTCCAAAGCAATAAGTGGAAGCATCCCAAACAAAGGAATGCTTGCTGTGGATAGAAAAAGCCTTCTTAGCAGACTGTGTTCATATATGCAGGTCAGGAGGAAAGCAAGCACATGTTAAAAAGAGATGAAAAGAAGACTGGAGATTAATTATTTAATTGGGAACCACAGTTATATTATTTGAAGACTGTTTGAAGAATTAAAATATTATTTTAATTCTTGAGGGATTTTAAAGCTGTGTGTTTCTCTTATTATGATCAGCATATTTGGATAGTTTACCTTATAGCTTCTGATGAAGTTTGTATGTTTCTCTTGAGAACTCAATTCCTACTGCCATTAATAACAATTCCAAATTGCTGTTCTCACTGTTTGCCAACTCCATTTTCATTCTGAAAAATGGATATTTTCTTTTTACTGTTCCAAATTTTCTTCAGTCTTCAACATTAAGTGTATTTAAACTGCTTTAAAGCCTATTCCTCTATTTATGGCTCTGAAGAAAACTCAAGTTTTATATCTGTGCAAGTTACACAAATGAGAATAAATGACTGATTTGAGATATGTATGAAGTACAAATGATGGTGCATGCCAATAATTCCAGCTACTCAAGAAGCTGAGGCAAGAGGATTACAAATTCAAGGTCATCCTGGGCAACTTAGTGAGACCCTGTCTTAAAATGAAAATTAAAAATACAGAGGCTATAGGTCAATGCAAGAATGTTTAGCATGAGGCCCTGAGTTCATTTCCTAGTATCAGAAAAATTGTACTAAGAATTTAATTTCTTTAGTGGAATTCTTAATCCATACTCCATTCTAAAACAATATCCATTTGTAACAAAATCGCTTAGTGTGTATAATCTATGTGTGAAAGTGTGTGAGCATACTGTGTGTCTGTTGTGGGTCCTTAGAATTATTTTAATATAAAATTTAATTCCCCTTGTTTGAAAATCAATTCAGAATAGCAATGCATGTTTCCTGTGGTTTATAGTAATTCTTTAAATGGGAAGGACCTTTGGCTATTGTTTCATTTTTAGAGGTTCCAATTATTTGAGTGTGATTAATGAGAGCACTAGTTCCTTGACATTCTCAATAATAGTATCCTGTTGGTCTAAGACCTCATTTTGCTCTCAACTTAGAGTTAAATGCTCTAAGTACATGTAATATGTATCACAGATAGTTCTTGCAATAATGATGGCCTAATTTGGAAACTATAGTTGTGATCATATAAGTATCCTCAGAGGGATCAAAGGAAAACAAAGCACTGGTGTTGCAGATTTGTCACCTTCCTTAAAACTTGAGTTTCACTGACTAATCTGGAGTTGTTTTACACTTTATTTTGAACTAAAAGAAGCCTACATACAAATCTATAATTGACAGAATTTCCCCATGCCTGTACTTCTAGCACTCTAGGAGGCTGAGCCAGGGGGATCCCTATGTTCAATCCTAGACTGGACAACATAATGACTTAGGAAGACCCTGTCCCAAAATAAAAAATAAAAGGGATAAGGATGTAGCACAATATGAAGTACTGGGTTCAATCCTACTCTATCTCCACAGAATCTCAAGTTCCCAAACAGTACTGATTTCCTGAAGGAAAGCACCTCCCCAAC
Source organism: Thryonomys swinderianus (assembly GCA_004025085.1). NCBI lineage: Eukaryota > Metazoa > Chordata > Mammalia > Rodentia > Thryonomyidae > Thryonomys > Thryonomys swinderianus. Next base: position 20,282 of record PVIC010021791.1, read on the forward strand.
TTTGTATGACTATTTGTATTCTTTTTGATATGGCTAGCTTTGCTAAGAAATGGGCAAATATGGCTGCTCATGTCTTTCTAGGACTATGCATATTTTCACCCCCTTGCTTGACTCACTGACTTTAGAAATAAATTTACTGTCCCCTTTCTGGCCTTCAGCTTTGTATACTGCTCCAACTCCAATTTTCCTCAAAATGTCAAGCTTAAGGGTCTATGTCACCATCTTCAATAATTGAAGCTTCTCTCTCATTCGTGTAAAAGCCAAAACTCATATTCAGTATCTTGCCACCCTCCTATTATTTCCAAAGTGACTCACACAATGTTTTTCAAAATCTCAATTTCAACTCCTCAAACAGTATCTTTCACTTCTTTGCTCCCAGGTCCTTTGCAAAGAGACAGAGCCCAGTTTAGGGCTCCAGATTCACTGGTACCATGACTCATCTCACGGTTATGTTCCAGTCCAGGAACTAGGGGAGGGACTGGCCATCAGTTGAACAACACCTGAAAACTTGGAGAAATGCAGATTCTTCATGGGCTCAATCCAGGCTAGAATTAGAAGCCTGGGATGAAGCCCAACAATCTTCATTTAAACATTCCCTCCAGGGTCCAGGAGCTGTGGGGAAGGTGGACCAGTCCCACACCAGAGGTCTGCCCCTAACTTGAAACTACATGACAAAGCCATTGTAATAAAAACAGAATGGTACTATCAAAGAAATAGACCTGAGGATCAGTGGAATGGAGTAGAAGATCCAGAAATAATTTCAGAATTACTAAGCCTCCTCATCTTTGACAAAGGAGCCAAACACCTCAAGGGAGGAAAGATAACCCTCTTTAACAAATGATGCTGGAAAAACTGGGTTTCAATTTGCCAAAAATGAAGGTAGAACTGTTTCTCCATGCATCAAACTAAAATCAAAGTAGATTAGAGACCTAAATGTTAAAACAGAAATTCTAAACCTGCTGGAAAATACATTAGGTAGAACTCTTCAGGACGTTGGTTTAGGGAAAGACTTTATGAACAAAACCTCAGCAGCATGGGAACTAGCCAAAAAAAAAAAAATCAACAACTGGTATCTCATCTTATCAAAAACCTGCACAGCAAGAGAAACCACCAACAGAGCAAAAAGACAACATACAGTATGGGAAAAAATTTTACCAGTTGTTTATCAGACAAAGGGCTGCTATCTAGAGTACATAAAGAATTTTTAAAAATCACACTTAAAGACCCAATTAAAAAATGGGCATCTGAAATGAACACTTTTTTTAGTGTAAATGCATCTAAGAAGTGTACAAAGAAATGTTCAACATCACTGGTCATTGGAGTAATGTGGTTGATAACAATACTGAGGTTTCATCTCATTCTACAAACAATGGCTGCTATCATGAAATCAACCAACAACAAATACTGCCAAGGCTATGGGAAGAAACACTTCTACATTTTTGATGATAATGTAGACTGGTGCAACCACTATGGATATTAGTGTGGAGATTCCTTTAAAAACTAGGACTAGGGGTCCCATTTGACCCTGCTATTCCTCTGCTAGGTATATACAAAAAAGAATTAATAGAGTCGGGCCAGAGGCTTAGCTCAGTGGTTCCGGCACCTGCCTCGCAAGCGCAAGGACCTGAGTTTGATCCCTGGTAACCACATATAATGCTGGGCGTGGAGACATGCCCATCAACAATCATAATGCCGGACGTGGTGGCTCACGCCTGTCATCCCAGCACTCGGGAGGCAGAGGCAGGAGGATTGCTGAGTTCGCGGCGGCTTGCCTGGGCACCATAGTGAGCTCAGGGCCAGCCTGAACTACAAAGTGAGACCCTGTCTCCAAAAAGCAAAAAAAAAAAAGAGAGAGAGAAAGAATTAATAGAGTCATAACACATGGGTGACATTTGTGCACCCATATTTATAACAACTAAGTTTGTAATAGCTAAATTCTGGAAACAGCCCAAATGTCCATCAGTGGAAGACTGGATAAAGAAAATATGTGGAAATTTTTCTTAACATAAAATGGAGTATTACTGAGCCATAAAGAATGATAGATTTGAGTCATTTATACTCAAAAGGATGAACCTTGAGGACATACTTATAAGTGAAATGCCTAGGACACAGATGTGTAAATACTGTATCTTTTCTCTAGTATGAGAAACTGAAGGTATAAATGAATGCCAAAATGTAAGATAGGTAATGTGAAATAGGAAGAAAATGTCAAAAAGGAAAAGGAAAAGGGTGGTCAGGGAAAAGTAAAGAAGGGAAAGAAAAAATTTGATAGTAAAATAAGGAAGCAAAGTTTATGGAGATAGGGGATAGGAGTAGTAGGAAGGAAGGGGAAAAGGTAAAAATGAGTATCAAAATGTATCATATACAGATACAAATTCTCAATGGTGAATGTGATAATAATGTATGTATAAAATGTACCAATAAAATCAATTAAAAAATAATCATGCTCTCCAGGAATTCTAGTATAGGTTCAAGATGGAAAGAAGTGCTGCTGTCATCCCAGCTCAGACAGTTCTGGAGCAGACATCCTCCTTCTTACTTCCAGAGCATTTCCCACTCTTCTATTCAAATCCTCTCTGCTTGCCACCTCCTTGTGCAACACTCATTGTTGTGTATCCCTGCAACTGTGTGCTACCACATGCTAGTCTTTACCCCTAAAAACCAGCACCTATCTCTGTCATTTTATCCCCTCCCCCAACACTAGGTACTTTAGAAGCAGAGGAGTATCCCATATTTTACCAAATCCCTTGTATTTTAGCTGAGCAAATGCCTCAGACTAAATCAGCCAGTAAGCGTGAAAGAAAGATTTATTGGATGAATGCATCAATATGCTTTAAATCAGTTTCTAGTATTAGAATGCTGATGTCTAATACATGTATGTGGTATTTGTGTGATTTGATTTTAAGATTGAAAAAAAAAACCCTCAAGGCTATTGGTCATTCTTTTCAGTATGTTGCCCAGTGCCATCTTTTTCTGTCATTTTTATTAAAGCAAAATCTTCTGCATGTGGAATGTTATTTCAAAGTATTACTCCAAATGTCATACCAGCAAATGTGCTACCACGTGTTAGTCTTTGCCTCTAAGAGGCTATACTGTTCGGTAATTTAATGGTACCATAAGACCAATTATCTTCAGGATAATGGTACAAGATGGGGCAGAATGATTTCTATAGGAAGTCTGTTTTAAAATGAATCTTAATTGGGTACAAGGGGAGATCAAAGTGGAAAGCAAAGGCTGGAGATTTAGCTCAGTGGTTCCAGTGCCTGCCTCCCAAGTGCAAGGTCCTGAGTTCAATCCTGGTAACCACATACAATGTTGGGCGTAGGGGCTCATGCCCACCAGCAATCAATACTACATACCACAGTGCTGGGTGTGGTGGCTCACGCCTGTAATCCCAGCACTTGGGAGGCAGAGACAGGAGGATTGCTGAGTTCAAGGCTTGCCTGGGCTACACAGTGAGCTGAGGGCCAGCCTGAACTGCAAAGCAAGACCCTGTCTCAAAAAAAAAAAAAAAAAAAAGTAAAGCAAATGTTTAAATTAAAAATATTTATTATAGTAAAAAGAACACATTGTCATTATCCCCCTTCAAAATACTCCCTTTTGTTTTGAACACAGTTTATCCTGCAGTTCTTGCCACACTGTGAGGCAGTTCTAGAAATCCTCTTTCATGGCTTTACAAGATGTGCTTAAAACTTTGATGACAGCTACTGTGAGGTGCCATCCAATAGCAAAGCAGACTCATAAAAACATTATGGTGTGTTTTTACTTCACTGGGTCTGGCACTGTGCTACTTTCTGGCTCCATGCTACTTTCTGGCTTCCCAAAAGTCAAATGACTGTGAAAGATACTTTGAATTGGTTCAGTATTTTGAAGTGACAACAGCACAAGGGATTCCCAGAATAGAACTTCAGGAAGTGACAAAAATAATGGAATAAATGGGTTTGAAGTGAGAGGTAGTATTTTGAGGAGGATCAATGTCAATATGTCTTTTACTGCAATAAGTATTTAAAATTTAACTATTCACAATAGTTTTAAATAATATCTCATATTTTTCTTAATATATGTTGATGAGTAATGCTCAAATTATTTAGGAGTTTTCCAGGGAAACCGAGTTATGCATTTAGTTAACTGGAATTTGAAGATATCTTCTCTTATTGCCAAGCCTATAGTCTTTTCTAAAAACATTAATCCCCTCCTCAATCTTGACACATAATCAGGACCTAGTGAATTCTCTAAAATTAGTAAAGGATTTCTATCAAAATAATTGTATACCAAATAACATACTAAGATAAATGAAAGCGTAAACAGAGAACCTTACACTTTCCCAGTTTATGCTTAGTAAAATCAGTTGATGAGTTAAGAGTCCTATCTTCTGGAACAAGAGATGGTGTTATTATAAATAAAAAAGCCAACTAAACATATGTAGGCAGATAAAACTGGCCCTTAAAAAAAACCAAAAACCAACTTGGAGGTTAGTGCTGCCAGAGAAAATCTATCTTACTCATGTAAGATAAATAGCTGTCACTGAGATTCCAAATAGGCTGCCATCAGATATTCTAAAGAAGGCGCCAACCTCCTGGGGTAGAGGGCTGAGACTTTAACCCACCTCCCCAAAAAGGAGTCAGAGTCAAAAATTCCTGTCTGATTGTTAAGCCCCCACTGTACTCATTGGTCAATTGTAACCCATCCACTTTTTAAAAATCTTATTGGTAGCCGCCTATTACAGACCTGCCTCACATCGTGGCTTTGCTCCATAAAAGCCCTATAAAAAGTGAGGCAGGTGGGTTATCCACTTTCCGGGGTCCCCCTTCTGTCTCTCTTAAGGCAGAAGCTTTCTCTTTCAATAAAATTTTCCTACTCAAACCTCTGTCGTTCCTAAAATTCATTCTTCAAGTTTTAGAGAACACAAACTCACGTTTCAGGTGGGGAGTTAGGCCTTAACTCTCCGGCATCAGTGTGACCGTTAATTTTATGTGTCAATTTGATCGTGCTACAAGATGCCCAGATTGCTGGTGAAACAATACTGCTGGGCTTATCTATGAATTATTTCTGAAAGAGATTAGCTCTGGAATTAGTAGAATGAGTTAATAATAGTCACTTCCTCCAGGGTGGGCACCACATTCAATCTGTTGAGACCTGAATAAAGCAGCAGAGGCATGAATTTGTTTTCTCTTCTGAAGTCAGGATATCTCTCTTCCCCTCGCTTCACATACCAGAGCTCCTGGTATAATGCCTAGTAGGTGATGACACTCATTCATGAAAGCTGTTATTAATTCGGCACAATTCTACTTCAGTCAACTCTTCAGTGAGCAAGTTTAGGTTTATTTTGGTTTGGTTTTCTTGAGACAGGGTCTCACTTTGTAGTTCAGGCTGGTCCTGAGCTCACTATGTAGCCCATGCAAACCTCAAACTCAGCAATCCTCCTCTGCCTCTGCTTCTGCCTCTGCCTCTGCCCCCTGAGTGCTGGGATTACAGGCATGAGCCACCACTCCCAGCACTATGGTATGTAGTACTGATTGCTGGTGGGCGTGAGTCACCATGCCCAGCATTGTTGTATCCAGAATCGAACTCAGGACCTTGTGTTTGTGAGGCTGGCCCTGGAACCACTGAGCTAAATCTCCAGCCCAAGGGCACTTAATGTTAATCTCGTCAGCCAAACCTGTCCTCTCATGGCTCCGCATTAACCTAGATGTGAAGCTCTCAGCAGATGGAAAGTGCAAGTACTTTTGCCTGAGGATGTCAGCTATTTCTGAGCTGGCCTCCTCCCCTTGAGAAAAAGATTTCAGGGTTTGGGTTTTGTTTTTGTTTTTTTGTTGGTGTGTGTGTTTTGTTTTTGTAATCTACTATTTAAAAATAGGTTGGATGGGGAGGAGGAAGTGTTGAAAGGTTTCACTTTCGTAAAGCTTTAAAAACACTTAATTTCAAAGCTGTACATACACCCCCTTAAAGCAGTTGCCATAAATGATGATTGGTGTTGTGTCCTTTGGCCCAGAGCCTTCGACTTGCTCTGGGCAGATTGAAAATACTACAGGAAATACCTTATTTGGAAGTTGTTAGCTTTTCTGAAGCCAGCCCCAGCTGGGATCTGTATCGTTCCCAGTGGTCTGTGTATCACACCATCCTGCTAGAGTTTTTAGTGAAAAGAATTATACTGTTTTATTGCTGGGCATTAAAAGGATAAAACTTAAACCAGGTGTAGCATGAGTGTAGCAAACTCAGCATCACACCTCAGTGGAGTCTACTCAGATCTACACAGCCCTACACAGCATCATATCTGCTGCCATTCTTTCCTTTCCACCTGAGCTTTCCCAGACCCACTGCTGCCTTATGGCCCTGCCCCTGGCTCAGCCTTGGGCCATGATTGCTCAGCCTCCTTTCTTCACTGTCTTAAACCATTTACTGAGATCATTACCCTCTTATAGTGGATGTCACGGCTACCCTTTTGTTATTCCAAATGTACTATCCTTCCCCCTCATTTATTTATTTCTCCCTTTATTCCTTCTTAAGTTTTTGATTTATTCTCTCTAATTAAAGTACTTAAAACTGTGCCTGACCCAGGATGGATTTTCAGTGCATTTTTATTAAAATAAATGAGTGAATGTTGACTGTCGAAGGAGAAATGCTGTATTTCCCTGAGGAAAAAAATAAATATCAGTAATTCTTTCTTGCCTACTCAGAACAAAGTGCCTGGAATATAGAGAACATGCAATTAATAATATTTCTTTTATAGTTGAACAAATAATTATGTTATCACAGCATGTTCTGGAATCAAACATCATGCTTGGAGAGATTGGCATTTATTATAATTCAGCTATCAATTTTGTTTCAGGAACTTAAATAAATTTATTATTTCTCAGGTTCAGGATTCTCATCTTTAAATAGGAACAGTATTATTATATTTTTATTTTTATTTTTGAGACAGGGTCTCACTTTATAGTTCAGGCTGGCCCTGAACTTACTATGTAGCCTAGGCAAGCCTCAAACTCAGCAATCCTCCTGCCTCTGCCACCTGAGTGCTGGGATTACAGGCGTGAGCCACCATGCCCAGCACTGTGGTATGTGGTACTGATTGCTGGTGGGCGTGAGTCACCATGCCCGGTATTGTGGTATATTATATGGTTAACAGGAATCGAACTCAGGACCTCATGCTTGCAAGGCATGTGCCAGAACCACTGAGCTAAATCTCTGGCCCCAACCATACTATTTTTTGAGGTACACTAATTAGAAAAGTTAGCAAAGAGTAAACTTTCATTAAATCTTATATCTTATATTATCTCCTTTTTAAAAATCACTTGCAGCTCTAAAATTACTTGTATGGTTCTTTATATTTCCACTGTTCTCTTTGAGAAGAAATTCAAAATCTCACCTATAATACATCCCTGTGTGACAATGAAGCAAATGGTAGAGCTCTATTCTCTTTAAATCCCTCTCTGATTTTCAAGCTACACCTGTGCAGGAAGAATAACAGCACATAAACAAAGTCTTAATCATCGACTGCCACAAACAAGAAGAAAAGACAAAAAAATCTACAACTTCCACAGGAAATTCCAAGCACAAATTCTCACAGTTGCCTCTGTTCACTGGTTGTTGCTGCTCTGATCATTGTTTCTAGCTATAGCTCAGAGAGAGGTATATGTTTTATGGTGTTTCTACTTCCTTCATCTAAACCATTGACCCTGCCCACTGATCTTGGTGATTGTGAACCTTACTCTGTACTGTCCAGCTGAATTAAGCTAAGGAAACTGGAAAGTCAAAGATTAAATTCAGGGGCCGGAGGGTTAGCTCAGTGGTTCCGGCGTCTGCCTTGCAAGCGCAAGGACCTGAGTTCGATCCCCGGTTACCACATATAATGCTGGGCGTGGTGGCTCACGCCTGTCATCCCAGCACTCGGGAGGCAGAGACAGGAGGATTGCTGAGTTTGCGGCGGCTTGCCTGGGCACCATAGTGAGCTCAGGGCCAGCCTGA
>PVIC010021792.1:0-28250 GCA_004025085.1 Thryonomys swinderianus
TCTGGAGGATATACTAATAAGTGAAATCAATAGATCACAGATAGACAATTCCCAGATCTTCTCTTTGGCATGAACACCTGTAGATGCAAATGAGTTCTAGAAAGTAGGACAGCTTTTATAGAGTGGAATATTTCTATAGGAAACTTGGTGTGGGAATGTGATGAGGGGAAGGAATAAATATGATACAGAAAGAAAATAGAGGAGCATGTATAAGGGGGGAGGAGGGGGGAGTGGGTAGGGATGTGGGTAAAAATGAGAATTAACTTGTGGTATATACTGGTGCAAATTTCCCAATGTTATATGTGATTTTGAGATGTATATAAATTGTACCAATAAAGAATTCAATTAAAAAAATAAAAAGAAAGACAAAAGGCAGTCCCTTAACATTAAAAACTAACAAATAGCTGGGCGTGGTGGCTCACACCTGTAATCCCAGCACTTGGGAGGCAAAGGCAGGCGGACTGCTGAGTTCGAGGCTTGCCTGGGCTACAGAGTGAGCTCAGAGCCAGCCTGAACTGCAAAGCAAGACCCTGTCTCAAAAAACAAAACAACAACAACAACAAAACCCTAAAAACTAACAAATAGAGAAGGTAGATAGGAGAAAGGAAAGAAGGCATAGGAACAAATGTGAAAATAGGAAAAAATAAAATCAAAGCTTTTGTGCCTAAGGAGGGGAAGGGACTTGAGGGGAGAATGTGATAAAATAGAATAAAATTTATTTTTAAAACCCAATAACTTAATCATAAGTCCGTGTGTCATAATAAAGCTAAATAATACCATTGGAGATTGTTTTAAGTTTTTTGTTTTGTTTTGTTTTTGAGACAGAGTCTCACTGTGAAGTGCAGCCTGCTTTTGAGCTTGCCTTGTAGCCCAGAATGGCCTCTCACTCACAGCCATCCTCCTGCTTCAGCCTCCCCAGTGAAGGAATTGCAGGTCTGTCCCACACGCCCATCTGGAAATTAAAATAGTATTTTGGATCATCCATCCCTAAGAGCTTTCTCCGAGGACCAGCAAACCTCCAAGAAATACCGTACTCTTACATCTTGTTGGAATTTGGAACCAAGATTTACTGTGTAAGAGGGGAAAAGAGAAATAAAACCAAAAAAATTAAATAAAAACTAGTAATCTTGAATGAGAATTGTTCATTTTTTTCAGCTTCAAGGCTACATATAATCACAACCCAGGAGCAATGAACACATAGTAAAACCCTGTCTCAGAAAAGCAAAATGAAGTAGGGAGAGGAAAGAAGGAGGAAGAAAGGAATGAGGAAGGAAGGAGAAATAAAAAATAAGTCAAGGAAGCCATGAAGAGACTCCTGAGATCATATCAAAGGACGCGGACACAGATAGAGGGCTCCAATGTACTTTTGTTAAACATAATTCTAAGCACTTATGAATGTTCTAAGCAAATTATGAATTAATTCGCCATTAGGAAAACTACTTAGCCTCATTTAATTTTCACAGCATGCCTGTTAGGAGGGTGTGTGCCTACATTTGTTTTACAGATGAGGAAACTGAGTCACTGGGCAGTGACTAAGAAAATTGCCCAACACCTTGCAGAAGGTGAGTGGTGGGGCTGAGGATGGAGTCAGACTGACCCTGCAACCCAAACTCTTGAGTATCTTCTGAGCCACAAGACCTTCAGCACTGAAGCAGAAAAGGGAAAGAAAACCTCCAAGGTTGGCCGAAGCCCGCAGGAGGGGGGTTCAGAACCACGGACAGCGCCCCCTAATCCCTACACCGGTGTTCAGGAGCTGACCAGGTGGCAATTACAGTCCACATGGGGTGTGCCAGTCTCATCTCTTGGTCAGATGCACACCAGGCTCCCACCATAACCGCTTCCCTGCCAGCCACATATGAGCCTCCTGTCCTGCTTGGGGGCCCCAAGCCTCCCTGTGTCAAGACCACCACCTCATGGCAAGGGTACTGTCTAGGATGGGCATCCCCTTCCAGAAGGCAGTGAACGGGCTGGACTCACGTGACTGCAAGGCTGCTGCTCTGGGCTTGTTCCCACGTCACACCTCTCTTCTTCTCGTTGGCTTGGCCTCCTGGGGGGGGTGAGTGTGGGGAGCTGGTGGCCCAGGCAGTGACTCAGCCTCATCTTGTGCGTGTCATCTCCCCACTGCAGCTGCAGGATGAGCTCCAGGTGAGCAGCTTCCTCCCCCAGTGTGAAGGAAGCAGGCTCCGCAGAGACCCACTACTTTGGAAGGAGCCAGGCCGGGCTCTGACAGCCAGCTTGTCTGGACCACAATACCTCCTCCTCTCTCATCTCCCTCAGTCTCCCTCTGTGAGAGGGACACAGGCGGATTCCAGGCAAGCTTGTGCGGACAGGACTGGTGACAAATGGACAAATGGCTAACTCAGCTCTGCCGAAGACAGACAGATTCCCTTTCTATCCAGGCCTGATGCTCCTTCTTTTAAAATAACCAGCAAGGGGCCGGAGGGTTAGCTCAGTGGTTCCGGCACCTGCCTCGCAAGCGCAAGGTCCTGAGTTCGATCCCCGGTAACCACATAGAATGCTGGGCATGGAGACACGCCCACCAATAATCAACACCGCATACCACAATGCCGGGCGTGGTGGCTCACGCCTGTAATCCCAGCACTCGGGAGGCAGAGACAGGAGGATTGCTGAGTTCGTGGTGGCTTGCCTGGGCACCACAGTGAGCTCAGGGCCAGCCTGAACTACAAAGTGAGACCCTGTCTCAAAAACAAAAACAAAAACAAAAACAAAAACAAAAACAAAAACAAAACAAAACAAAATAACCAGCAAGGCAGAGACCCCTTCTCAAGGCCAGTGCTGGGCGGAGGCTGGGCCAGTCCTGACCCTATTTCACCCCATGTCTGCTGGAAGCTGACTGAGTGGCAGCAATCAATGATTATGAGCAAATGTCTCACACGGTCAGCAATGGCTACAGAGATGCAGTAAAAAGGAGGGGGTTGTTACAGAGTGATGGATCATGGGTGACACACAGACCAACGCAACAGAAATTTTGTCTCAACTTGAACTGACCGACCATAAAACAGAATAATGAAATAGTGTGGGAAGGTGGCAGTTTTAGAGGACAGGAAGGAATCATACCAGGACTTGCACAGGATAAATCAGCAAGGGGAAGCCGGGTGGTGGGTGGGGCCAGAGCTCCAGGTCAGGAGATTTCACTTGTTCAAGAGTGCTCTGGAGCCTGGCCAGTGGCTCCACCCCTGTAATCCCAGCACTTTGGAGGGAGAGGCAGAACGATTGCTGTGAGTTGAGGATTGCTTGAGCCACATACATAGTGAGCTCAGGGCCAGCCTGAACTAAAAAGAGAGACTCTCTCTCAAAAAAAACTTAAAAAAAAGGGCCGGAGGGTTAGCTCAGTGGTTCCAGTGCCTGCCTCGCAAGCGCAAGGACCTGAGTTCGATCCCCGGTAACCACATATAATGCTGGGCATGGAGACACGCCCACCAACAATCAACACCACATACCACAATGCTGGACGTGGTGGCTAACGTCTGTAATCCCAGCACTTGGGAGGCAGAGACAGGAGGATTGCTGAGTTCACGGCGGCTTGCCTGGGCTCCATAGTGAGCTCAGGGCCAGCCTGAACTACAACGCGAGACCCTGTCTCAAAAAGCAAAAAAAAAAAACTTAAAAAAAAAGAAAAAAATGATGCCACTGGCAGGCTGAGGCAGGAGGATCAAAAGTTCAAACACAACCGGGCGTGGTGGCTCACGCCTGTAATCCCAGCACTGGGGAGGCAGAGACAGGAGGATTGCTGAGTTCCAGGCTTGCCTGGATTACATAGTAAGCTCAGAGCCAGCCTGAACTACAAAGCGAGACCGTGTCTCAAAAAAAAAAAAAAAAAGTTCAAGCACAGCCTGGACAACTGAGACTCAAAATTTTAAAAATAAAATAAAAATAGGGCCAGAGATTTAGTTCAGTGGTTCCAGCACCTGCCTCGCAAGTGCAAGGTCCTGAGTTTGATCCCGGTAACCACATACAATGCTGGGTGTGGAGACTCACACCCACCAGCAATCAATACCACATACCACAGTGCTGGGCATGGTGGCTCAGGCCTGTAATCCTAGCACTTGGGAGGCAGAGACAGGAGGATTGCTGAGTTCGAGGCTTGCCTGGGCTACATAGTGGGCTCAGGGCCAGCCTGAACTACAAAGTGAGACCCTGTCTCCAAAAAATAAATAAATAAATACATATATACATACATACATACATAAAAATAAAAGAGACTAAGGATGTGACTCAGCACAAAGGTCCTAAATTCTACCCCAGCCACACCCAACCTTCCACACCTTCCATTGGCACAGGGAACAAACAGGCCTGCAGCCTGAGTTGTACCATTCATTGTTTTGCTGCTGAGAACCTGCTGGGCACTGCTCTGGGCCCCAGAGGTGCAGATGCTTGACTTGACTTTCCGATCACTTCTGTGTTTATAGGGAGGAAGTGAGATTTAGCACTAACTGCTTGGTGCATACTGTGCTTCCTTGCCTGGGACACTTGGTGAGTCTCGCTCCCAACACGTGCCTCAATTTCTGCCCTATGGATGATGACACTGTGTGTCGAGGCCATGGTAAGACACAGGGTCCCACAGCACTGAAGGAATGTTTGGAAGTTGGCATTTTTTTTTTTACTTTATCTGCGCAGATCACACCCCTCAGGTTCTTGCGGGAGGCCACAGGGCACCTGTTTTTAATAGGCTTATGTAGACATAATTTGCATACCATATAATCTGCCTGTTTGAAGCATACAATTCAGTGGCTTTTGGTATATGTGAAGAATCATGCATGCGCCACCACAACCAGTCTGGAACATTACCTCTGAGAGAGCATGGCCCTGAGGGGCTGGGGAGTAGATCCCGAGCCTGTGGGCCACCGTCTCCCCACTAATCCTGTGGGTAGGGCATGGTGCTGTCACTGGGCCGGAGCTGCCAGCTGGCCCGGCGTCCAGACACACTCCGTCGACTGCAGTGGTGGGAAGTGTATCTTTAGAGACGAGCGCCCACAGACCTCAGTGCGGCTTTCTCGAGATCAATGATAACCTGCCACAATTTAATTTCCTCCTTTCCCCTCTCTCCCTCTCTCCATCTCTCTAGGGAGAGAGAGAGAAAATATGATGTAACAGCAGGTGCAGGCATTGTGGGAAAGGTCAACGTGGGGAGCTGGGGTAGAAAGAGGCGGAGGACAGGAGTGTGAATAAGTCTGGGACGTCCAGCTTGGCCACCAGGGAGCTGGTGTGGCCATTTATTCCCAAGAGCAGATAGGACAGGAGTGAAGGACTGGCGAGCCTGGCCCTCCCAGCACCCGGTCTGGCAGAGCCATCTGTGAAAGGGGTCTGCAGCCCCCCAGCACGAGGCCTGGAGCACAGTGTGAGGGTTACTACCCCCCACCCCGTTCTCCTTGCTCTCACCCACAAGGGAGATTCCGGCGCAGACAGCAGCTGACATGCAGTGGAGAGAGGCACCGACCCTGCAAAGACCCAGGAAAGGGCTCTGACAGGGAAGTGCGGTGAGGGGGTTTCCGGCTGCTGGGGAAAGGGGCATTCTGGCAGCAGAGAGGAAGTAACACAGGGCCCTGCTTGGAACCCTTGTGCCTTGCCACAGTCGCCTCCTCCAGGGCCACTCAGCTCCCAGCGGGGCCTGCCCCGTGACTGTCCTCCAACCTGTCAAGTGGCCTTTGCACTGGGCTCCGTCTGCAGCCCCATTCTGTTTTTTATTATGAGACAGGCGCTCTCTGAGTTGCTAACTCAAGACTGGACTCAAATTTGCGATGCTCCCAGAGCGCACCCTCACCGCCCCCAGGTTGGGCGCCTCTCTGGAATGCTCTGGGACTGGCTCTCTGCCCCAAGGGGGCCTCCCTGGCCTCCTCCCTAACGCAGCCCCCAACCCCAGCGTGGTTACCCTCCATCACACAGCACAGAGGCTTCCCGCCCTGAAACGATCTCACTGGGATTACTTATTTACGTCCCTAGTCATGGCTGCGCCCTATACCCTGCCAGCTCCGTGAAGGCCGCAATGCTCAAGGATTTGGCCCATGCTTCCTGAACAGCTGAATGCAGGTTCCTAGGACAGGCCAGGCTGTGTCTTCCTGGGAGGAGGAGGCCTCCGAGCTCATTCAGCTGGGCGGCAGTGGCGGGAGCTGCGGGGAAGCCTCAAAGCTCCCCAGGTTGGAGCCATCTCCTGCTTATTTCCCAGAAGACTGGTCTTGGTAAATTGCTAAACTGCCCAGGCAGTGTTTGAACTATCAGTCCTCCTGCCTCAGCCTCCTAAAGTGCTGGGATTACAGGAGCGTACCACCACTCCTCACTAATATATGAGTGAAGTTAATTTAATCTAATTCTTTTTTTATATACTTTTTTTTTTTTTTTTGAGACAGGGTCTTGCTTTGTAGTTCAGGCTGGCCCTGAGCTCACTATGTAGCCCAGGCAAGCCTCAAACTCAGCAATCCTCCTGTCTCTGCCTCCCAAGTGCTGGGATTACAGGCGTGAGCCACCATGCCCGGCAGTTTAATCTAATTCTTTACAAAAACTTTTCCTGATGTCACTCTGGGAAATGTAAATCTTCACCCATCAATCTCCTCTTTCTACTGTTCATCACTAGCCAGCACAATGCCTAGCACAGGGGTGCTCAAAAATGTCTATGGAGTGACTGAGAGCCGGGCACTGAGGCACACAGCGGCAGTCTCAGCTCTTTAGGAGACTGAGGCAGAAGGGTTCCTGAAGCCCAGCAATGTAGGGTGAGCAGTTTAAGGCTGGGTGATATAGTGAGACCCTCAGCTAAAAAAATGAACTATTGGGCTGGGGATTTACCTCAGCCCTTCTGGCATCTGCCTTGCAAGTGCAAGGTCCCGAGTTCCATCCCTAAAAAGAACTATTTCTTCCTAAATCTTGCCATTTAAATTTTAATGAGCTGACTGTGTGGGTAGTGACTGGCTTTTCACTGTATGCCCTTTGCCTGTGCCATGAGTAAGTATCATGTCTGGGAGAGAGCTAAAATAAAATACAGTAAAACGCATCTACTGTGATGATGTACAAAGATACAGTGACCGGTGCACTTACATTGTTGAAAGACGCCTACAGGTGTGGGCCTTAGTCAGCCACCTGGTGGCCCAGCGCAGGGCTGAATCAGTCGGAGCTCAGCACCTGGCACAGGCCAGGCCCTGTCCCTAGCACCCTCCTTCCTGAGGCCAGGACCAGCTCCTCAGGCTCCACAACTTCAGCTCCCTCCCCAGGGTCCTTCCTGCCACTGGGGTTTCCTCTGCCCTTTGTAAACAGGCACACTGTATTCATTCCATACTTCTTAAATGCTATTTATAGTGGAAAACTAGGATCATACACAAAGGCCCAGAGGATGACAGAGCAGCCCTCAAGTCCACCCCATCAGGGATCCTCGGCCACAGCCAATCATCCCATGCCACATTTCCCATCCCCTATTCTGAAACCAACCCCCAAGTGCTTGTCACTTCTGCTGTTCATATTTTAATACAGTCCTCTGAAGCGTGAGGCCTCTTTTTCAAATCATAGTCACAGTACCATCTTTTGGCCCAACAAATGAACAGTAACATCTCAGAGTCCTCCGGGATCCGGTCTGTGTTAACATTTTCCCAAACAGCAAACTGAAAAGAAACAGTTAACAATTTCAAAACATTATCCAAACCCAGCCACACTGAAATCAGTGTCCACATTTCTCAACTCTCTCTTCTTGTTTGCTTTGCCCTATGAGGGCTTGAACCGCTTGTACTTGGCTCCAGCCCTTTAAAAAAAAATCACTACGAAACTTCAAACTATGTATCAACCCGTAGGTTGTGTGGATTGGGCATCTGGGTGCCACTTCCTCAGCCCTGTCTCCCCCACAGGCTGCCATCCAGGTGTGGCTGGGACCAAGCTGACGGGAGTCCTCAGTCCATGTGGTGGCTGCCACTTCCCGGCAGCTGCTGGACAGAGGGTTCACTTTCCCACTGGCCACTGGCTGGCAGTGCCCGAACTCCCGCCACCTGGGGCCCTCCATGCATCCAGCTCACAGCTGGACAATCAAGTTGTCAAAGTGTGCAAGGGAGAGCTGAAGCAAGGGAGAGCAAAGGGGTTTCACACGTATGCACCTCAGAGCCCCCTGAAGGAGCTCTAAAACCCTAACCCTAACCCTTGGGCTCCATCTTCAGCACCACAAACAAAAGCAAATAAAAAGCACGGCTTGCAGCCCCAGCCTCAGAGCTTCTGGTAAGTGCACTCCGGTGTCCATGGATGTGTACCCCAAACCGCTCCCGGGAATGGCAGAGGCCACGCTCCACGTCTGCTGAATTCATGTTCCTCGGTCTGATCTTATCTCTTCACTGATAGCTGTGGATGGAATTCTTGAGTTTTCAAAGGCTGCTCTTGAATTCGTGATTCTTCTACCTCAGCCACCATGCTGCATTTAGAGGACAGTGATTATAGCTCTGGCAGCAAGTAAGAATTACAGTACTCAATAGTGGTACAGGGGGCCGGAGATTTAGCTCAGTGGTTCCGGTGCCTGCCTCGCAAGCGCAAGGTCCTGAGTTCGATCCTGGTAACCACATACAATGCTGGGCGTGGTGACTCACACCCACCAGCAATCAACACCTCATACCACAGTGCCGGGCCTGGTGGCTCACGCCTGTAGTCCCAGCACTCGGGAGGCAGAGACAGGAGGATTGCTGAGTTCGCGGCGGCTTGCCTGGGCTAAGGGCCAGCCTGAACTACAAAGCGAGACCCTATCTCACACACACAAAAAAATAAATAAAATAGTGGTACAGGCCTACAATATTTGCACTCTGGGAGGCTGAGGCAGGAAGCCTGAAAGTTTGAGCTCAGCCTGGGAAACTCAGGAAGACCTGTTTCAAAAAAATAAATAAAAATAAATTTAAAAAAATAGTGAATAAAAAGCCAAATGCAATAATGACTGGGGCTGCAGCTCAGGGTAAGGACCATGGTTCAGTCACCAGGACCACACACAGGTACCACCTGGAGAGCTCAGAAAAATCAGACACTTGGAGGCTCTTTCCAGGACGCACTGGATCTTCTGCTCTACCACTGAGCTACTCCCCCAGCCCCAGGCTCTTTCTAAAGCACCTGAAGTAAGCTTAATGTGTGCCAGGGCTGGGATCCCTGGGCTAGGAGAGGGGTATAACCGCTGTGGTGTTTCCTGGGGTATAATCTCATATGTGACTCACTATCCCCATCTCACAGAAGGGAAAACTGAGGCTTGGGAAGAAAGGAATTGCCCAAGGTTACTGAGTATGGTGATTTTAAAACATGTGCATGGGCTGGGGTATAGCTCAGTGGTAGAGCCCTTGCCTAGTATGCATGGGGTCTGATCTCTAGAACTGCAAAAAATAAAATGTAGTATATACACAAGCACTTTTATGTCCCTTTCTTCAAAAAGGGGAACTTCAGCTGAAGGTGGTGCTGTCACATGCCTGTAACCTCAGACAGGGAGTTCAAGAACTGCTTTTTTTTTCAAGTTTATTGGTACGCATTTTAGATATACATTATGATCATACTTATCGTTTGGAATTTGTACATGATGTATCTTTTTGTTTTTTGTTTTCGAGAGAGGGTCCACTTTGTAGTTCAGGATGGCCCTGACCTCTGTGTAGCCCAGCCAAGCCTTGAACTCACAGCAATCCTCTGCCTCTGTCTCTGCCTCCCAAGTGCTGGGATTACAGGTTTGAGCCACCACGCCCGGCATTGTGGTATGTGGTACTGATTGTTGGTGGGTGTGAGTCACCACGCCTGGTACTGTTGTATGTAGTTACCAGGGATTGAACCAGGGGCCTTGTGCTTGCTAGTCAGGTGCTGGAACACTGAGCTAAATCTCCGGCCTACATAATGTATATTAGTTCTTGGTTTTTTTAGCATTCCCTTTCTGAGCACTGCTTTGCTGACCAAAGGTCAAGTGCCAAGATGATGAGTCCTTGTTAATGAGGGAGTCAGAAAGCTGCTGTCTCCCAGCAGGCACTGCAGCCATTGATCACAGACCTCAAGGCACAACCTCATTTCAAGATAGTAGCAATGTCCTTCTGCAAACCCCATAAAAGGCCCTCAGCCTGCAAAGGAGCACTGCTCTGGTCCTCAAATGAGAGGTCACTCTCAGGTTTTAATCCAAAAGCTTGCCCTCCTTTGCAGAGCTCAGTTTCCTTTTCTTCTTTCCTCTCACTCTCAGTACTTGGGAGGGTGACGCAGGAGGATTGCAAGTTTAAATCCAGTTTGGGCAATTTAGCCACTTAGTGAGACCCTGTCATGCACACGCGCGCACACACACACAGGGCCAGGGTATAACTTAGTGAAAAAGCCATCGGTTCAATATCCAGTTACACACACACACACACACACAGAGTAAAAAGAAAGAAGGAAGGAAGGGAACTTGTTCTCTAATGTGGGCTCGGCTTAGTGACTCACTTCTGAGGAACAGAATATGAGGGAATGGAGTCTGACGTCTGAGACCAGCTCACCAAAAGCCTCTTTCTCGGCCCCTGACATATCATGATGCTCCAGTGGCCCAATGGAGAGGCCCTCAGGCTAGAGGGCTGAGGCTTCAGGAGCGAGTGGACTCGGAATGGGCCCCTTGAGCTCTGTTGGGTCCTCTCAAGACGGCAGCCCCAACACAACCTTCTGAGACCCTGAGCCAGGACCACCCAGCCAAGCGGACTCTGGGTTCCGGTCCCAGAGTCCAGTGTCCTTTATAACAGAGATAAATGGCGACTGTTTTCCCAAGTCACGCTTGAGTCCTTTGAGCCCCAGGTTCCACCCTAACCTTCATCCCTCCTCCAGGGCCTCCCAACAACACAAAGGATGGGGCAGAATTCTGTCAGGTCAGGTCAGGCACCACACATGGGAGCCCCCAAGTCAGGGGCAGCGCTGGGCAGATCTGACTTCCACGGACTTGGGACATGAGTGTCTCAACCGCCGCTGCCCTTGCTGAGCACGGAGCAGGTGTTCCTTGTGGACCTGGCACAGGAAGCTGTGCAGGTGACAGTCGCGCGTCTGTCTCACCCTTGAGTGGCTCACACTGTCCACAACCCCAGCAGGGCCCAGGACACAACTGTGACCCACTCCACATTAGCCCTGGCTCTGGCAAACCCTCCTACTCACGTCCAAGTATTTTTTTCTACATCTTTAGCAATGCAGGGCAGTTTTTCCCATTTCACATGTAAGGAGAGGCAGAGAAGGTATCTGAGCTTCCCTAAGCCACAGGGCTGGGAGCGGCAGCATTGGGCTCTGATGTAGTTTGAAGTTCCACGTCCGAGGCTTCAACTGGATTCCTGGCCTGGCAATCTGTGCTCAGCTCTGCGGTGAGCAAAACCCTGAAATGGGCCTGGGGAACCATTCCAGCCTGCATGACAGCCATGTCTCCACCCATGGAGGAGCCAGGCACTGATGGATTTCTCCTGGAGGCCCCACCTCCTCACTCAGCCTCAGAGCCCAAGGAAGGACTCGGGTCAAGCCACGGCCTCCTGCTCCCCCATCTTGCCTCCCAGACCCTTTGCCCTGGAGAGAGGCCACATTGCTGCTGCCTCCCCTGGGCCAGGAGTCTGGGTCCTCGAGGGACTGGCAGGGGAGGGGGCTGGCTTGGATGCCAGGTGGCTGAGGATGAGGACCTGCAGCCAGCCCGCCAAGGCCTGAGTCCTCTGACACACACTAACTGTGCATCTCCTCCATGTGACTCACTTTCGTTATTGGAGGGAGCAACTTCCTTAACGGAGGGAGCACCACCTGCTTCATGGAGGTGTCAGGGGGTCACCTGAGTTAAAAGGTCACAAACCTGGTTCACTGAAGTGCTCAGTAAACGTTAGCATTCTTCTGCTGTGTGCCAGGCACTGTGGGCAGCATTCTGCATACTTCACCTCATAAAATTCTCATGGCAACCAAGAGGATCACCTACCATAATTCCCATTTTACTGAGGAAGAGACTGAGTCTCACAGGGAGGAAAGGTAGAGGGTACAACCAGTCCGTGAAGGTATAGTATTAGAATTAGGTGTAGAATTAGAACTGAAGGTGTAGAAGTAGAAGCAAGTTCCACTACACTTGAGAGTCTCAGCTAAATATCTGACCTACTGTCTCCAAAATACATTTGTCTGCCTATAAAAGCTCCTACAATTACATGACCAATCCTTCCCTACCTCACAACATATTTTAAAAAATCAACTTGAGGGCCAGAGATTTAGCTCAGTGGTTCTGGCACCTGCCTCGCAAGCGCAAGGTCCTGAGTTCAATCCCGGTGACCACATAGAATGCTGGGCATGGCGACTCATGCCTGCTAGCCATCAATACCACCTACCACAGTGCCGGGCGTGGTGGCTCACGCCTGTAATCCCAGCACTCGGGAGGCAGAGATAGGAGGAGTGCTGAGTTCGAGGCTTGCCTGGGCTACATAGTGAGCTGAGAGCCAGCCTGAACTACAAAGCGAGACCCTGTCTCAAAAAAAAAAAAAATCAATTTGAGATGAAGAACTTGATTTTTTTTTTTTTTTGAGACAGGGGCTCTCTTTGTAGTTGAGGCTGGCTCTGAACTCACTATGGAGCTCAAGGCAAGCCTCGAACTCAGCAATCCTCCTGTCTCTGCCTCCTGAGTGCTGGGATTACAGGCACAAGCCACCACACCTGGCATTGTGGTGTGTGGTACTGATTGCTGGTGGGCGTAGGTCCCACACACAGCATTGTGGAATTGAACCAGGGACCTTGCACTTGCAAGGCAGACACCAGAACCACTGAGCTAAATCCCCATCCCTTTGATCTTTTTTTTTTCTGCCCCCAGTACCAAAGATGGAACTGGGACCTTGCACTTGCCAGACAGGTGTGGCATCACTGAGCTACATTCCCCAACCCCAGATTAAAGATTTAAGTAAACTATTAAAAAACTTTTAGGTGCCACACCTGCCTCGCAAGTGCAAGGTTCTGAGTTTGATCCTAGGTATCACACACACACACACAAAAAATCAGTACAAAGTAGAAGTAAATAGCCTTTCAAACTAAATCTTGAGAAGTATGATTGATAATGGGCAAAGCCCAAGCTTCAGAATTCTTCACAGAAATACAGGTGGACACACTGTAGACTTTAGGTAAGGAAAGTTCAGCATCAGAAGTGATTAAGGAAATGGAAATCTAGAGCTCAGTTAGCAACAACTTTATACTTAACTGTCAAAGGTAACAACTTCTATTGTTTTAAAACACTCAGTTTGTGATAATTGGTTACATTTGTCGTGGAAAACTGATCCAGTCTTTTATTTGGAGTCTTGTTATATAGGTTGGGCTAACTTTGAACTCCACAATCCTGCCTCAGCTTCCCAGATTCTGGGAGTACAGCTATGCCATCACACCTCCCTCAAATCCATCCTTTTAACAAGCTTGGTAGGAAGAAACTAACACTTAAAGTATACGTTTGGGTATAATAAACGGCACAAAAAGCAAAGCGGGGAATGATGATAGTGATGGGGATCTCATCAGGGACGGAATGGGGGATCCTCCAGCTTGGGTATTAGTCACTGTCAGGGTCCCTTCCAGCTGGTGGTCTGACTGATGGGCCCCAGGATACAGACTGAAATAACTACAGGGCTGGGAGTGGGAGCTGAGTGCAGTAGCATTTGACTAGATGCTCGAGGTCTGGGTTCCAGGCCCAGCACTGCAAAACAAAACAAAACACCTCAAAACTCAACCAATTACGGAAAATGTTAATAAAGAACATCAGGCAAAGGCCAGAGAAGACAATACACCATGGCGAGACACTGCCCCCAAATTTAAAAGGAAAAGCTCCATGTTCCATCCCCAGCACCCTGCCCCCAGGAATTCAAACAGAAATACAGAGAGATCCTCATGTTCTAGCTACTGTGTGTTCACTGCCCAACGTTCTGGGCCCGAGGTTAGTCTCCTTTCCTAGTATTAGGGGGCTGAGCAAGCCCCAGGTTGATGTGCAAGGCAGACTAGCAGTAAGGGAGACATTCTCTCTTTGAAAGAAAACTATAGTACATTTCAGAGCTAGGAGATACCCTCTGTGTCCCCCCAGCCTCACCCTGCAGAATTAACTAGTAGGTTCCTTCAGGAACCTCCCCAGTGGACAAGAAGTTTGCATTTCATTTATAGGCCTGAGACTCCACAGGGATGCCCCGGGCCAAGACACCTTCTCAGCGTGGTGGCCTCAGGCTGGACCAGAAGACCCAGCTGGAGGCCATCCCCCCCAGCTGGGCAGAGGCCTGTCCCACCTCATCCCCAGGAAGGCCTTGTCTTGTCTCAGTCCTTCCAGTACCTGAGGTGAGTGGGCATCAGGCCAGGCTGGCACAGGGCAAACCCCAGGGAGCTGAGTGAGCTCATTCTGGCTCTCAATTATCTTGCTAGGTAATGAACATCTGAGAACCTCCAGCCCATCTGACTAGGACGACCCCAGGGACAGTGCCAGATGTCACTGTGGAGAGAGGTGGCAGGGCCCAGAGAGAGGAAATGGCTTTGGGGGAGGGGAGCCATACTTCCTGCCTCTTTGTCAGGAGAGAAAGCTGGGGCTGAGCACGCAGGCGTTTGGGTCACGGTTAAGCACAGGACTACGCAGCTGACCTTGAGGGCTTGCTTGCAGGTGCAGTGCCTACTGCCTCTGAGGCCGTCAGCAGGTGAGAGTCCTTCACTGTTCACTGTTGTCCCCAAACCACAAGCACCCATGGGGAGGCGTGAGAAACGTACAGCCTCACACCCAGAGCTCTTGTTGCTCTGCATTTGCACACACTCACACCCCGGCTGACTCATGTGAAAACGCAGTTTAGGGCCCCTTGATGTAGAGAGAGGTTCACGTGAGCTCCTATCTGTAGAGACCACAAGAGTCACCAGTACCCGGTAAGTGCTGAAGCGGTGTCTGCCACTATTTTTACTATTACCAAAGCATCCAGGCAAGATGATGCCCTCACCTCTGCACCCTCAGATGGGTTTCAGGAAGCTCAAGCTGAAGACGAGGGTGAGGCTCAGAGAGGTGCAGTAACTTGGCCGTGATCCTAATGAGAAGGTCTGGCTACCCCCAGCCTTACTACTAAGGTGACCACTCCATTTTTCAGAAGACTGAGGTGAGACACAGAATGATCAGGCTGTGTTTCCAAACCCAGCCAGCAAGAAAGGCTGGATTTGAACCTCGGGAGCATGACTCTCATTTCTGTGCCATGTCATGTGCCCTCAGAATCTTCCTCCAATGCCTCTGTCCCCCCTGCCTGCCTGGCACTCTGCTGCCAGCCCAAGCTCTGGCTGGAGAAGATTCTGCCTCTCCCAGATCCTCACCACTAAGAAGCTCCTGGCTAACCTGAGGCTGGGACCACAAAGGCTGCTGGAAATGGCTCTGTGGGAAGACCCTGTTCCTTACACTCTGTGTGCCCCAATATGGCTCAGGCAGCAGGAGCCCTGAGGGCAGGGATGGGCAGATCAGAGAGCAGATGCAGTTTGGAGATGCCTGGCTCTGGCCTGCGGGAAGTTTCCTTGAGCAGGGCCTCCTTTTGCCTCTCTGTTCCCCATAAACGCTCACCTCAAAACCCTTGCTCACCTCTTGGGCCTGACTCCCTTCCCGACTCATCATCCGCTTGGAGGTCTGCAGTCGGGAAATTCACTCCACATGCACTTATGTAGCACCTGCAGCACTGCTCAGTAGATCCAGCATGGACAGGAAGACCTCGTCCTGGGGAGACACACGGTACTAGAAGTTTCCCAAAGGATGGGCGAGACTAACAGAGGTGACTTGGGCAGGGAATCAGTGACAGCCCTCCTGAGCATGCACACAAAGCTGAGTGTGAAGATGCAGCTCAGCGCCCTCAGGCTGGAGGAGATGGCTTGCTCCAAGGTGGGGAGGTGAGGAAGGAGAGAGAGCTGGGCTTGCCTGAGGATTCCGCTTGGGCCTGGGAAAGGATTCTGGCCAACATCCCAGAGGGACCTGCCGCAGAGCTCTTCCCAGTACACTGGGCCACAGAGGCCTTGAGAAAACTGTGCTCACCCCTTTCCAGCCCAGCTGGCCCCTGGGGACTGTCTGCTGGATGGACGTCTCCTGGGGGTGGCTAACCGGAACTCTGCTCCCAGACAGACAGAACTAGCCTCAACTCCTGCCTGGTCCGCGGTAGGCAGGTGGTGGTACTTCAGCTTTTCAGTCTTGGGTTCCTCATCTGTATAACAGGACAATTCTTCTGGAGTTGTTTTGATAAAATGTGTTGAGTGGCTAGTGCTGAAGGTGGCATTTGGTGAGGGCCTAACCAAGGGGTTAGTAAAGTTAATGACCGTGATTGTAAGCAGTCTGGGCACCAAAAATTCCCCGCGGCCCCAGCCTGCAGCACAGTGAGAGGTCTGAGGGAGCAGCCTTGTTGGTCCCGTTCGTGGCAGTTTTGGTAGCGACTGGCACTGCAGGCTCGAGGTGTGTGTTCCCAGGTAGAGAAGGGAAGGACAGACGCAGGTGAACAGCCGCGAACCAACGAATGAAACTCCTTTCCCAGGCAAGGACATTCAACTCAGAAGTCGGGCCTCTCGACGGCCGTGGCCCCGGGGTCCGCAGCATGCAGCACCCTTACCTGCTGTGAACCTCAGTTTCCTCTTGTCTTTGGGAGGGTACAGGGCGGCCTGCCAGGGTTGGGGTGAGCCCTGCCGAGCTAGGGCGCCCGTCGCGAGTCCCTCACCCACAGGAGCCAAACTGGCGCGCGCCAGGGCCGAACCCGCCCTCTACTCTAACCCATGCCAGGTGCTTGCAGCGCCCACCCCTCCAGGGCAGCCTGGGCCCAGCGGCCCCGCACGCACGTGACTCAGGACCGCCCGCCCCGCCCCGCCGTCCCAGCGCGAGTGCCCATTGGTTCTGTACAGGGTTCCGCCCCCGCAGGGGCGGAGCCAGGGGCCCCGCCCGCCGCAGAGTGGGGCTCCCTGCGTCCGGACGGTGAGCTGCGGCCGGACCCGGCTGGCTGGCGGGCGGAACCGGGCCGGCCGGTCTGTTGCGGGGTGATCGTGCTGGGCTGCGGGCCGCGCCATGGTGAGCGGGGTCGGGCGGGCTGCCCGAGGCTCGCGGGAGGGGAAGGGGCGGCCCCAGGCGGGGCAGGGGCGCGCGGGGCCCTGTGCCCAGGGTCGGGGTCTCGGTGGCGGGGGAGGAGCGGCGGGCGGGGGTGCGGCTTCGGGCGAGTCCGTTCCGGGAGCCGCGCCCGCGTTGGGGGCTCTTTGTCCGCAGCGGTGCTGCGAGATCCGGACAAAGAAGGAGGCGGGGGGGGGACTGCCTTGCGGGGAGCGGGCGCACCGCCCTCCCCCCAACCATTGCGAGTCCCCAGCCGCGGCTCGCAGTTCTGCGTCCTGCGCTGGTCGCCTGGCTTCCCAGGACACTTCTAAATTTTTCAAAATGTAGGGGACGGACAGTGCTCTTTGTGGCCCCCAGTGTGATCAGGAAGGCCCTGGGGAGGGGATCCGGGCCACATGTGGAGCCCATTTCTTGGGTAAGGAAACTGAGGCTGAGCTGCAGCGTTCGGTGCTGGTTCCGGTCGGCAGTGACTGCGCGGCGTGGGCAGAACTGGGTCTCGTGTTCCCCGTCCCCTCCCCCACCGCCAGTGGAGCCGACTTGAGTTGCCGCTCCAGCTGTCGCTTCCTCTCCAGCTGTCGCCCCCTGCCCGAGCCCCAGCTTCCGTGAAGCCTCGCCTTACACCTCCATAGAGTGGGGGAGACGCGGCGGCGTCGCCTGGCGGATTAAATGAGAGGGTGCGTGGAGCGAGCCTGGCACCGTGCCTGCTCACCGCCCGCGCTCCGCAAGCAGGAGCTGCCCGGACGCTTGTCATTCCCCAGTCCCCTGCTTCGCGTGAGTCCTGGCACAGGTCACTGAGCTTGTCTGTCTGGGGGCCAGGCCTGGGGGAGGGGTGGCAGTCAGGAATATGACAATTTAGAGTTGGGTTTGAAATCCAGCATTTGGGATCCAGGCTGTTTGGGTCTGAATGTGAATTGCACATCCACGTTTTAGCTGTATGACCTTGGGCAGCTGACTGAACTTCTCTGAGCCTATCTTTACTTGCCACTTGGAAAGAGTTTCGGTAACTCTAGGGTTGTTTGGAGGCAGAAATCTGGGAGACATCTATGTGAGTTGCTCAGTGACGTGTCTGGCACACCAACTTTTGTAGCAGCTGCTGTTATTACTAAAGTTGTTTGGCCAAATGTTTTGACCCTGGGACAGCCTGTCAGAATTGTCAGCGTGTCTTTGGATGAGGGCAGAAGTCTCTAGGTGCAGGAGACCGGGACTAACCTTGGGGTGATCCCCAGCTCTGTGGGCTTCCTCTTCTGTCTGGGGAACCTGGGGGCTTCTGGAGGGACTTTCTCCCTGGGAAAGAGCTGGAGGGGGAGTGGGAAGGCACCAGCTCAGTGTAGAGCTGTGCAAGGTCCTGTCAGCATGCCTGCTGTTCTTGGTCCGGGCTCTAGGAGGGCAGGCACCTTGTATTCTGGTGCCTGCCTGGGCTGGGCACGGAGTAGGCATTTCCACCCTCATCCTAATGGTCCAGCAGTGCCCATTTCACCCTGTTTGTTCTCTTATTCATAATGCAAGGCAGGAAATATTGTGGGTTGCGAACTGGGGTCCCCTGAAGAGGCAGGTCCAGATTGGTGGCACCCTTGTGGGGTGGATATGTTGGAGTGGGTCCCTGGTTCAGCCCTGGGTGAGGTGCTGGAAGTTCCTGAGGGTTGACTCCCCCCTGTAAGCAGGGCAGCCCTCTAGCTTCTCTTGAAGTCTCCCAGATGTCTCCCAGATTTCTGAACTTCCTCCTCTCTGGGAGGAGGAAGCTGCAGGTGGGGTTGGCAACTGGTGCCCAGTTGAGCTTGGCAGCACTCCTTTTCTTTTTTTGTTGAGACAGGGTCTCGCTTTGTAGTTCAGGCTGGCCCTGAGCTCACTATGTAGCCCAGGCAAGCCGCTGCGAACTCAGCAATCCTCCTGCCTCTGCCTCCGGAGTGGTGGGATTACAGGTGTGAGCCACCACACCCAGCACTGTGGTATGTGGTATTGATGCCTGGTGGGCGTGAGTCACCACGCCCAGCATTCTGTGTAGTCACCGGGATTGAACTCAGGGCCTTGCACTTGCGAGGCAGGCACTGGAAATACTGAGCTAAATCTCCAGCCCTTGGCAGCACTCTTGATGTGCCCAGTTAAGTGAGAAGGCAGGCGGCACGTCTGCAGAAGGGGTTGTTTGTGACACTGGCTGGGCCAGCAGTTGAATTCAGGGACTCATTCCCAGTGTGCACAGTGAGAACCCTCAGTGTGGTGAGAGGGGTCGGGAACTTACCTGGCTGCTGTGAGCTGTGCAGGGCGAGGCTTATCGCAGGGTCTCGTGATGATTCGGAGCCACCGAGGTCTCTCCTTGCACTGGAGAAGGCCTCCAGGAGAGAATGGCCCGGGAGGGAGAGTGGCATTGTCGGCCGCTCTGATTGTGTTTCGGAATCCACTAGTCTGAGGAGCTGGGCCTCGCCCTGCATGCACCCTGGGGCTCAGTTCTTGCTCTCTGAGCCTTGGGAAGTGGCACGGCAGTTCCGGTACCACTGCAACCTGAGTGGTTGGCAAGAGGCCCCAGAGCCCTTGTGCCTGCTGTGCCAGCTCACTGGGCTGGCCCTCTGCATTTCTAGACCCTCTCTGTGCTCTCTGGGCCCCTTTTCTGGGTTTGCTTTCTGCTCCCCAGCTCTTCCTCACTCTTGGGCAGGCCTGTTGCATGCTGTGTGCCTCATTTTTTAATCTGCAGACTGTGGTGAGCAGCAAGCAGAGTTGCCACGGGGAAACCACTGTAGGTTCTGTGGGCCTACGGGAGATCAGGAGAGGTGCAGCAGGGGCCTGGGGTTGGCCACCCTCAGTGCTGTGGGCTTTCCCTGAGCCTGGCTTCTCAGCCACTGCCTCCCTGTCCCCCCCAGCATGTGGAGGTAGCTGCCCTGTGGGCTCAGGCACGCTGGAGGCCACTGGCATGCCTTCTGCCCAGCACCCAAGCTGCAACCTGTCCTTGCAGGCCTAGGAATGGTGCTGGGGTCTGTGCCCAAGTCCTGGCGTGGCTGGGGTGACGGGCTTGGCTCATTGCTGGGGTCCCCTGTGAGAGCAGGCTGCCCTCTAATTCGTCACTGCACCCCTGGGCTGACGCCCCAGTTGCCAGTTTTGAGCACCTACTGTGTGCTGGTGACAGGGCAGGGGATGTAGCCATAGGCAAGGTGGATGATGCTGTCCTTCCATGTGGGGTTCTTGGCAGGGGACTGCAGCCAGGGAAATACACCCTGACCTAAGAGACTTTCTGGTGGTGCAGAGCCCCAGGAAGTAACAGGAGTAGGGGAGGTGGTGGTGAGTGTGGGAAGAAGGGGTTTGGAGCCAGGCTCCTCCCTTCTGAGGAGGTCCCCAGTCACAGGAAGGGGCTAATCATGAGTGAGATGAGTGAAACATCAAGGGAGAACCTGGGGGGGGGGCAGTGGGCGGGAAGCACCCCGCACCAGCAGGGCATCCAGACACTCTTTGAGGCCAGGGAGCATCTGCATGGAGAATGGCACGATCAGGTTTTTTAGATCAGTTCTTAAGAAATTCTTGCTGAGCAAAAGTAGGAATGAGCAGGGGAGGGCCAGAGACCACAGGCCAGGTACGACTGGTGGATGTGTCCTGAGTGCCAAAGCCAACACTCTGTCCAGCCCCATGCATGGGGCAAGGGAGTGGGCAGGGGTTTGAGGTCATCCCTCTGCTCAGATGGTCCCTGTGAACTGGGCTGCTTGTATCAGTTTTCTCGTCAGTCCCAGACAGCGTGGTTTGCTGTCTGGACCATTGGTGCCGAGTGGGGTGTTCAGCAAGCCAGGATCCCTGGCCTCTACCCGCTAGACATCAGTAGTACCAATAAACGTGGCTCCAGGTATGGTCAGATGTCTTCAGGGTGGGAACACAGTTGACCCCAACTGAGGGCCACTTGACAAGGGTAAGGGAGCATCCAGGCAGAGGGAGCTTCCCGGGGAAGGCCAAGTGCCAGGAGGGCACCAGAGGGCTGTGGAGGCGGCACAGCTGGGGAGCAGTGAATGGGTAGAGATGCAGCCCTCTGTCCTTAGGTCATCGAGAGAACTGGGGTATGTGCTGTGTCCTCAGACTGCAAGAGCCTGGCTGCCCCGGGCCTGCATGGGTGGATCAGAGGCCTGGCAGCAGTTTGGATCCTGAAGGTGACTAGCCAATGCAGACTCCAGGGCTGTGGCCTCCTCCTGCCTAGGATGTCTGGAGAAGTGGGCTCACAGCTTGGTCCCTGGCTGCTCTGGGGTGTTGCTTTGGCTGCCTTTGACCTT
Organism: Thryonomys swinderianus; assembly: GCA_004025085.1. NCBI lineage: Eukaryota > Metazoa > Chordata > Mammalia > Rodentia > Thryonomyidae > Thryonomys > Thryonomys swinderianus. The sequence goes on from PVIC010021792.1 coordinate 21,244, forward strand.
CAGGCAGGCCTGTCCTGGAGAGCTTCCCCATTGAATAGTCATTCACTTCTAATTACAGCTGTTATTGCTCAAGGACGAGGCAGGTTCAGTCATGACAGGAGGGGAAAACTTCCAATGCTAGCTACCTGTGTTGACAGTCCCAGCTCCTTGGGAGCTGAGGATCATGGGTTAGAGGCCTAAGCAATGAAATCTCATCTGTAGAAATAAAAATAGCTGAGACTGTGGCTCACTGGTAGAGCACTTGGCTTGTACATACAAGGTCCTGGGTTCTATCCTTAGTACTGAAGGAAAAAAAGGAGGGGACACAAAATCAAATTCAGATACCTGGTGATCAGTGCAGATGGCCTGGCCCAGTGGGGAGCACATTTATCCGCCCTCCTGGCTGCCAGGGTGTGAGCTGCTGTGATGTGCTCCATGCATGTGGCAGCGTGACAGAGGAGACAGTACAGGCTCTTGGGATACAGGTACAGCCTTCATCTCCGGGTCTGTCACAGGAGGAACCCTGGGTGTCACCTCGAGCAAGTTCTGGAAGGCGGAGAGGGAGACTGGAGTCTGGGTTTTCTGGTGCTCACTTACATCGCATAAACCTCTCTCCTTTGCCACCCACAGTCACCACTGCAGAGGAAGGTTGGACCTCGCTGGATGAGGGAGTACTTTCTCAGGGCGCATGGCTGGGGTGGGACCTCGCCTCCTATACTCCCAAGTGCCCACCAGACCTAAATGTGCCCCCTTTCTGCTCCCACTCCTCACACACACTGGCTGCCCTCCCACCCCCTGGAGCCACTGTTTCCCTGCCAAGAGTGCTGTTTGTGCGGCTCACCTGCGCTCCCAGTTCAGCGTGGCCACACCTGGCCCTTGGTAGTCACCTGGCATCTGCATTGGTAGCGATGGGCGGATAATTGATCTGTGCCGTCTGGCTTCTACGCTAGACACGGGTCTGTGTGCTGTCAGGAACTGGCTCTCACACGTTCCCTGTTTCCCCGAAGCATTCCCCCAGCATCTGCAGGTCCCAGCACCCGCTTCCCTTGGCTTGCGTGGTTGACTTCGCCCATCTGAGTACCAGGGTCTTCCCAGGCCAGCTGCAGCTCCTCGTGGCAAAGCTCTCATCTGCTGCGCCCTCTCGCAGGGGTCCCAGGACTGGCTCCTCTGTATGTTCCAGCCCTTCCCAAGAGGGGCGGATGTTGTTTCCCGCCATTTGAGTCCTTCCTCTCCGGCCTTCAGGAAGCTCCTCTCAGTCCCAGAGTAGTTCTTGGATGCCAGTGGCATTGGCTCCCAGAGCATACACCTTAAATAGACCAGTCCAGCCCTTTCGTAGCCTCCGCCACAACTGTTGTCTCCTCTCCCCTTCCTGTGGTGCCAGCCGTGGTTGGGCGAGGGTGTCTTGGCTGGTGGCTGCTGAACGCGTAGGGACCAGAGGAGTTGGTAGAAGCTGGCGCAGGTGAGCACCTGTGAAGAGAGTGAAAACCAATTGTGTGTTTTTCACTAGGATGTGAGCAGGTCAGGTTAAAAAACTCAGGATAGACCCCATGGAGCCGGAATCCCAGGCGGCTGAGGCAAGAGGATCATGAGTTCAATCACCTGGGCAATTTAGTGAGACTCTGTCTCCACAATAAAAGGGTTGGGGATATTGCTCAGTGGTGGTGCTCTCTGGGTTTTATCCCCCGTACCGAGAAAAACCAAAACACAAAACCCAAAATAAAGACATGCCAAGTGGAGCTTGTGAATGGTCCTGTGGCCCATGCGGTCCCCGTGTAGCCTCATCTTGCTTTGTCTTCTAGGACTCCCATGTCCAGCCGGAGCTCCAGCCTCACTGAGCCAGCCACCCCAAGAGCTTCCTGCTGAGGAAGTGCCCCCAAGCACTGACCATGTCTATTATGGACCACAGCCCCACCACTGGTGTGGTCACGGTCATCGTCATCCTCATCGCCATTGCTGCGCTGGGGGCCTTGATCCTGGGCTGCTGGTGCTACCTGCGACTGCAGCACATCAGCCAGTCAGAGGACGAGGAGAGCATCGTGGGGGATGGCGAGACCAAGGAGCCCTTCCTGCTGGTGCAGTATTCAGCCAAGGGACCGTGTGTGGAGAGGAAGGCCAAGCTGATGACCCCCAGTGGCCCGGAAGTGCACGGCTGACCTGGGGTATGAGGCTCCTGGTCCTGTTTGCAGCCAGCTGAGAGGCGCCGGGAGGGCAAAACACAGACATGCTGCTGTTTGAGAGGAAGGGTTGACACTTGCTGGCATGGCCCCGGCGGGCTTCGTCATCGCATGCGCTGACTCAGAGGGCCTGGCTGTCCGGGGCTTCTCCCTGGCCTCCTGGTGGGGCTGCCCATTGCAGGCAGTGGGTACGCCTGACCTTGCTTGGGCTCGTAGCCCCTTAGAGCTTTTGTTACTTGAATGTTTAGCTGAGCCTGTTTTTGACGGAGCTACTACTGTAATGCGTGAATTAACAAACCTGTGAACTGTAAATAGGCCCCAGAAGCACGTGCTTAAGCCTTTTTGCTGATTTTTAAAAATACCACTTAGAGCACACGGGAGGAACTGGTTTGATTATGACTGTACTCATGAGCTGAGTCAAGACTGTGGTGGGTCTTATAGGCTTTTAAGGCCTGAGCTGCATTTGGCAGGGTCTCCATTGTGTATCCATGGTGTGTGAAGGAAGTGAGCTATCAAGTGTTAGGTCTCGTAGCTGACCAGGTGGGGTGCTTTGGTGATTTCTGCTCGGTTAGTATCGGGTGGGAGGAGAACCACACCCCTCCCTTTGTTCAGGAGATGCCGTTGTTACATAGTGCCTGTTGATGGATTTTTTTGCAAGGAAGCTACTGTCCCTGTCTGGGAGCTGATGAAGGACACGTCACAGCATGAGTCCCAAGGGCTGCCAGGCAGTTTGGTAGTGGAGCAGTTTCCTGTCCCTTTGGTCTTGCGCATGCTGAGTACACCCCTTAGTTCAAGCTTCATAATAACACCGGAGCCTACGGCAGCTGCCTTCTGTCTGAAACCCAAATGGCCCAGGAAGGAGAGGAAAAACTTTTTACTTTTTAAGGTAGAGGAGGAGACTCTGGCCGTCACAGCCTCCCCCAGCCCAGCCACTTCCTTTTTCACAGCTTCCTTTCCTCTTTGGCAACTGCCTACCTGCTGGTACTGGATTTCACTTGCCTCACAGGGCAGGTCTCTAGAGTGTCTTGAGCCCCTGACCAGTTCTCTGGCGCATGCTCGCATTCGCACAGGACCCCCAGATGCTCCCTGCCAGTCTGTACTTCATGCAGGGAGTTGGGGTCGGTGGGACCAGGGCTCAGGACTTGGTGGCTCTCAGTTGAGGCCGCCCCTCCGAGTTGTCCCTTGTGTGCACTTCACTGAGCTTGCTTAGACTTCTCACCCACCACTGCAAGCACCTCCTGCACACCATGATTCAAACATGGTTTGCATTGGCATCCGGGCTAATGAACCAGAGGCAGCGCAGGCTTGGCCTCAGAGCACTGGCCCTGTACACTTGCCACCTGCAGACAACAAGGCCAGGGAAAAGTATGTTGAGCTAATCCACTTTCTAGAACCCCTGTGGGGAGCTCCAAGGAGAACCTCCATTTTAGCTGCATGCACCAAACTGGGCATCAGACATCAGGTAATGACCTGGGGTGGGAAGGGGGCAGCTAATGAGGCCACCGGGATGAAAACAGTACTGAACCACTATGAAGTGGCTCCTGTGGACCCTTAAGGGAGCAGGGGAGGAAATAACCTTGGCCAGGCAGGGAAAAGATGGTGAAGGTCAGGTGGGGCATCAGCAGAGGGCATGCAGGCTGAGGTGGGCAGGATGCATGGTGGTGGCAGTAGTGGTCCTGCTGCTGATTGGACCTTGGTGGGGGAGCAGAGGTGCCAACTGGTGACCTGTGGAGGAGGTACTTAGGGAAAGCCGAGTCTTTTGATCCATTTCCGACCTTCTGGGCTCTCTACCTCTACTCAAGTATCCCAGTCTATCTCAGCTCCCTGGCCAGCTGTCCATGAGTGGCTGGGATTGGTGTTTTTGGAGGCTGACCCTGGAACTGACCTTGGCTTCATTGTCAGGGTGGAGTAAACACGCCTTGGAGTGTTTACCGCTCTGGGGAAGCTTTGATTTTGAAATGATTACATGTGGCTTTCTCACTAGTGTCACTTTTGGAGGTTTACTTTCCCCAACCCCTGATTGCCACTGGGGCTTTGGGGCTTGAATTGGGCCCCTCCAAGTGGGATGGAAGCACCGGGGTGGGTGGGACACGGTGAGGCACTAGCAGGGTCTCCAGAGGAGGACAAAGTGCCCAGAGAACTCGTGAACACCACGTAACAGCCCTCCCTGTTCTTAATGGCAATTTTTATAGCATAGACACCAGAGTCACATACCTATGGCTTAGTAAGTTACGACTTCTCTTTGAATTCTTTCTCAATAGCCCAGCTGTTTTACTCAAGTTTTTTGGGCAACCAGGAAACTAACCTTTCATCCTTCCTATCATAGTAGAGGCAGCAGCAGTAGGGAGTGGGGAGACACCTCGAGATTGAACCACTGAATTATTGACTAATTTTTCAGACTGCTATTCAAATGGACTGTACTACTGTTTTTGTCTCAAAGCTACCAAGTTTGTGCAATAAGTGGAAGGGATGTCATCCCTGTCAATAAAAGCTGAATAACATTCAAGTTCATTTTCTAGACCACTGAGAAAATCTTTATTTACAATAAGTTTCAATAAAATTTGCATAAATATATTCCCAATGTACAGTCTTCAACTCTGATTCCTTCATTATTTCAAGTTAGTCTGTCCTATTCTCATTCTTCCTCTCAGATGCCAGTGACGAGCTGGCATTGGAAGGCGGGGGGGTGCTGCTGGAGAGCAGAGGGGCACCTGCAGGCTCAGGGTATGCTTCTCTCACTGGGGCCGGGTCTTCAACCCCATCCTGGCCCTGCAGCTTCCTCTCCATGGTGGCCACCAGGATCTTGAGCCATGCGTTCTCAGTGAGGAGGGTCTCAGAGGCGTCAGCCAGCTCCTCCAGCTCTCGGGCCTTCTGCGCATACAGGGCCTGCAGCTGCTCACTGTGCTGCCGCAGCAAGCTGTGCTGCTGCTCCAGGGCCTGCTGCCGCTGCCGCAGCCAACGCTCATCCCTGCGGGCGCTGGACAGCTGCCCCTCCACCTGCACCTGTGCTCGGTGCAGGCTGCGGAACTCTGCGCGCAGTTTCCGGATCTCCCTCTCCAAGTGGGCGATGTGTCCCTGCTGGAGGGCTGCTTCGCTCCGCAGACAGCCTGTGGGAGGGGTGCTGGCCACATGTGGCGGAGCAAGGGCGTGGTCTGAGTGATGCAAGATGAATCTCAGCAGATTCGGAAGGGTGATGGGGAGGTCTTCAGGGTATTTCACGCTTAGGTCCTTTCTGGAGAAAGAGAGGAGTCAGATATGGGTCATAGCAGCAGGTACAGTCGAGGCACTATCAAGATCAGGCTGTCTGCTCTTAACAAGAAAAATAACAGAAACCAAACTGCTTGTAGGAAAAAAGTTAACTCTGGGCCGGGTATTTAGCTTAGCAAGCACAAGGCCCTGAGTTTGGTCCCCAGTACCAGAAAACTCACAAAACAAAAAAAGTTAATCCGGCAAATAGTTCTCCAAGAAGATATCCCCACTTGCTTGTACTGTGATTAAAGCAGCTTATTTTAGATGTGTCTGTTCTCTAATAACTCAGTTTCTAAACACAACTTTCTAGGAAGACGAGCGCTGTCAGGCCCAAACATAAACCAGTGACAGAGGGCACTGGGAACATGCAGAAAGGGTTTTCCCGGTCCTCTGTGAGCCCCAGTGGTCATGTAGGACAGGCTTCCTGGGCAGGACTTTTATTGGTTCGCTTTGGGGCCATCAACAGTGCTTCCATCAACCTGAAAAACCTGAAAATTCAGTCTATTTCCCTTAGCAAGCATTTATGATGTGTTCTATAAGGCTGGGGTTGTCAAGCGGGAGTGACTTCCCCTCAGGACATACTACTGAGTAACAGACCAACCAAGGGACCCGGCTGAATTATGGCTTCTGAATCTTAGAATGTTAAATAAAGGAGAGAAACACTGAGAGGGATTGCCCCATAGCTTGGTTCACATTCTTATCTAGAAAATTCTTTGTCACTGAATATCTGACAGCCAGAGTTTCAAAGGTATATTCACTGTGCGTGCACAATCTAGCTGCATTAAATGGAAGCTACCAACTTGATGCATTTAAGACCAATACATGAGGACTGGCTCCAGCACTTACTAAAGGAGCTGGGTGTGGTGGCACATGCCTGTAATCTTAGGACTCTGGAGGCTGAGGCAAGAGGACTGCTGCAAGTTTGAGGCCAGCTTGGACTACACAGCAAGACTGTGTGAAGTCAAGGGTAGGGATCCAGAGACCAGCTGCTCAGAGTGGCTGTGCTCACTGCCATGTGGTCCCATAAGTGACTTGTCTTCCTTCTGTAAAATGGGAACAATAAGAGTGTCCCCTGCCTCACAGGACTGTTGTTAGGGGCTCAATGTAAGCTTTTTAAAAACTGCATTGTTGGGCCGGAGGGTTAGCTCAGTGGTTCTGGCGCCTGCCTCGCAAGCGCAAGGTCCTAAATTCAATCCCTGGTAACCACATACAATGCTGGGCGTGGAGACTCACGCCTGTAATCCCAGCACTCCGGAGGCAGAGACAGGAGGATTGCTCAGTTTGAGGCTTGCCTGGGCTACTTACATAGTGAGCTCAGGGCCAGCCTGAACTACAAAGTGAGACCCTGTCTCAAAAAAACAAAACAAAACAAAACAAAACTGCATTGTTATTCCTTAGAAAGCACCAATTAAAAACTCACTCCACACATAGTGGCCAACTAGCTAAAAATGACAAGAGGTGTTCTATTAAAGGGCAGCCCTTTCGCTAACACAAACTAAAAGGAAATTAAATAGATATGTTTTTTTGTTTTTTTTTTTTTGTTTTTTTGCTTTTTGGAGACAGGGTCTCGCTTTGTAGTTCAGGCTGGCCCTGAGCCCACTATGG
>PVIC010021793.1:0-28242 GCA_004025085.1 Thryonomys swinderianus
GGAACCACTGAGCTAACCCTCCGGCCCTAGTTCAAATTCTTGATACCTATTGCAACTTTCTCCTGTGTTTTGGCAAAGGGGCCAGACAATTGAAAATTTCACACCAAACACTTTCCTATTTTTCACCTACCTCCTTCCCTCTTATCATAATTAATTACTTAATCCTAAAGCTGATGGCCTAAAGTTTTCACATGTATGCAAATACACCTGCAAAAACAAATACCTTCAACTACTCTCAGATAAAAGCCATTGTCTGTCTGTGGGAGGACTAGTTGATAGTTACCTAAGAATAAGACTTTTGGTCACCTCAAAGCAACAGAAGTTGAATGTGAAGTCAGGTGCTATATACTTTGAGTATATGTACCCTCAGGGGCTCATTTCCTGGGAGCTTGGCATTCAGTATGCCATTGTGGAGAGGTCATGGAATCTTTAAGAGGTAGTAGGATCTAGTATGATATGATAAAAACCACTTAGTTTGCTGTCCTTGGATGAGATTAATGTAGTGTTCTTATGACTTCAGTTAGTTTCTGTGAACTGTAAAAAGTAAATTTGGACCTCAAATCTCTTTTGCCTCTTGTTGCACTGCGTGGTATATTCTTCATGCACTGTCCATTTTGATACCATCTATCAAGAGCCTCCACCAGTAGTGGAATCAATGACACCACAGACCTGACTTTGAGCTTCCAAAACAGGAAGCTAATAAATCTTTTTAAAGTATCCATCCTTAGGCATTTTGTTATAGTAACAGAAAAAGACTGACACACCAGGGAAATGCAGGGAAATTTGTCAAGGCTGAGTCTTATTTTCTCAATATTTTGCTTACTTTAGCAGGATAAATCTAGACGTTTGTATATTTGTTTTACCTTTCTTCCTATTGAGGGCATAAATTCAGGGAAAGAAAAGTAGCAGGATGTTTTCTCAGCAGTTGGTATTATCTTCTTATGGCAGATCCTACAGGATGTTGTACATTGCAAAAACCCCATTACATTCCCAGTCCTTAGAGAAGAAATTAAAAATGCATATGCAGGAATCTCAATGACCAAGGTTACCTAGGCAGCAGTTCGCCATACTAGTAAATGTCTAGAAGCAAATAGCCACATGTTTACCATCTTGGTAGAGCTCAAAGGTGACTTGTATTAATCTCATGATGTTTCAATAAATTTAGTATTAAAATATTTATACAAACTTTTATTTTTCTGATGTGTGTATATATTTTTTGTGGACTCTGCTGTGTTTGATCTGCATTTGAATATATTCTAGAGGGTTGTTTATTGTCATAATATATACTAGGGGAATAGGGTCATGTGATTACAATAGTCAAGAAAGATATTCCATGAAATGCCATCTACAGGCTGGAGAAACAGAATAGGTCATGGTATAATTCAATCTAAACCTAAAAGCTTGAAAACCAGGAGCCAGATGTCCAAGGTTGGGAGGTATATATTTTGGCAAAAAAAAAAAATAATGAAAGCCAATCTGGTCTATGTAGTGAGTTCAGGGCTCATTTGAATGGCATAGTGAGAACCACTTAAAAAACAAAAGAAAAAACAAAAATCAATAAATTCACCACTCCTCCACTTTTTTGTTCTGTCTAGGCTTTGAATAGAGTAGATGATACTTTCTTACGTAGGTGAGGATAATTTTCTTTCCTCAGTCTACCCATTCCATGCTACTCTTTCCAGACACACCCTCATAGGCACAGAAATAATGTTTTACTATCTGGTTATTCATTAGCCCAAACAAAATAACAAATACAATTAATTGCCATGTATCTTGGAACCACTGTTATAATTTTGACTTAAAATGTTCATCCAAATCCTATGTATTCAGAAGTGAGGCCTGATCAGAAGAGATAACCGGGAGAATGGCCTGAAAGAGAGTATTCCTTTCCCCAGTTCCTCTTCTCTCTTTGCCTCTTGAGACCATGGGGTGAGCAGTGATCCTCTGCTAGGCTCTTCCACCATGTTTTTTCTGCCTTGAAGCCAGCTGACTTCGGACTGAATCCACAGGAAATTGTGAGCCAGTCCTCTTCTTTAAAGGGTGAATGTTGAGTATTTTGTCCCAGTGACAAGAAAATGACTGTTTTTATGTCTCATTACTAAAACAAAATATCCAACACCCACGATTTAAAGAAGGAGAGGTTTATTTTGGCTAACAGCTTCAGTTCATGGTTGGCAGGGTCCAAGGCAGAGACAGGATAGCTGAGGGGCATGGTGGAGGAAAATGTGCTCAACCCGTGGCAGCCAGGAAGCAGAGAGAACCAGAGCTGGGGACATGAATACACTCTTCAAGTAACACTCCTAATAACCTACATCTAACCAGGCCTCACCTTCTAATAGCACATTTAGCTACTGAGCTCATCAATGGATGAATCCAATGGTGAATATAATACCCTCATGATCCAATCAACTTTTAGATGTGTAAAGTTTTTGGGGAACACTTTAGATCCAGACCATAACAGTAACAAAGCCTCTGAAAATTCAGTCAGATTTGAATACTCCAAATCCACCTTCCTTATCATGCTTTAACATTCAATGACCAGGGAAAATGGCTGAGCTTTAGGAATCTTATAAATATACATTTTGATTTCTTTGGGTTGCTAGTCAACCCACCTAGAACCACATCACAGCTTTTTATTGAAGAGGGAGGAATGGGAAGACAGAAGAGAATTTAGTCATCCTAGCTTTCACTGGCTCAGTGCTACCTCCTGGGCTTTTCGGTATACCTGTGCCGTTGAAGAAATACTCACTATTGTAATGTTCCTGTTCTTTCTGAGACTCTCATTTCATCAAACCATGGGATCTTAGATCTGGAAGGGAATTTAGGGATGGAATGATCCAAATATTTTGATCATAGATTTTTAAAAAACTGAGGTACTTTGATGAGGATTATCCTGCTATTTACAGATCTTCTAACTCCTACAGAAGTGATATTTCCAAAGATACAGAGTTTTTTTTCAAATTAGGATTTTAAAACATACAGTATATCAAGGCCAAATCATGCACATTCTCCATTTGTTTCCCATTGCATGCCTTTCAAAGCAAAGTTGATAGAACTTTTTTCTTTGGCCAATGTTCAATTCAAAAAGTTTGACCTGGGCTAGCCAGACTAGAGAACAGGGGAAGTTAAGTAAGTCGGATCTGCTCACGACTGAAAAGTACAGCCAAGGATAGCCCTGAAAGCCCGTCCAGGTGAGGGCCACTGTTCAGAACTAATTGAAGTTTATGTCTGTAAGTACTATAGAGATGGAAATCAGTGCTGTCACTATGGGATGCAAGATGGAAATGAGTGAGAACCATGGTTGTGGGAATGCAGAGTGACAGGAAGTGTTTGAAGCTTCAGAGGGTCCTTGAGATCTCTCTTCCCAACTTTTGGACTTCATGCTGAGGGGTGGGATATTGATCTGTACTCATCAAACACTTCCTAATTAAATCAACAGAAACTATCAAAGAAATAGTAAATATAAGTGGTGTTTTAGAAAGTAATTGTTAGTTTTTGGTTGGAAAGACCAATAATGGATGACATGATTGTTTCTCAGATTTCTTAAACCATTTTAAGTCCAAGCATCTATTATGAACTTAAATTCAGGATCATACAAATCACTGATGATATGAATCAAAGAACTAGGAAACATGAAAAGCAGTATTTTTATGTATTTCAAATCATATACATTTTTTGTGGCAAGTTCTTAATGTGTTTTCATGTGAATAATTTATTATTAAAATTCTCCCACTCTCCAGTCTGACAAATTTGCGTTGAAATTAAAATGTTGAGTCCCTTGAGGAAAACACTGGAGAGGAATTGTGGAAATGCAGATTTTTTTTTTTTTTTCTTTTTGAGACAGGGTCTTGCTTTGCAGTTCAGGCTGGCCCTGAGCTCACTATGTAGCCCAGGCAAACCTCGAACTCAGCAATCCTCTTGTCTCTGCCTCCTGAGGGCTGGGATTACAAATGTGAGCCACCACGCCCGGCGAAATGCAGATTTTTATGTTGGCACAAAACTAAAGTCTTTGTTCTCTGGCTTAGTAGGAAAGGTTACAGAATGAAGAAACCTTTATGAAGATCTTTGGTTAAAATTTTTATTTCTTTTTCTTCTTATTCTTTATTCCTGATTTCCCCTCTTCCTCCTCATCATTTGAGCTGAACTTGGATCTAGAAACTTGAGAAGTACATGTCTAAAAGAGTTTTAAATCCCAATCTGGTTTTAATTATCAAAAATAAAAATCCCCCAAAACTTCCAAATCATAAATCCTTTGTGTATTTCTTGGGCTAGTATAACACACAAATAAGTGAAATAGTGTCATACACTTCCATGATCCATGATGAAAGTACATGGTGAAAGTAGATGAATTCTTGTACAAGGGTTAGAACGAAGGCATGGTAACAGTTTGGGGCAAGTGAGCAAGCTGACTCCATGCATCTATTGAGTTCCTCTTTGCTAGTACAACACCAGGCCTTTGCTTGCTCATCCACTTTATTACTAATATTTTCAGTTCCCTTTTCCTAAACATACCTTCAAAGTTCACTGCTTTTCCTACACTTTACAAAAATGTAGTCAGAAATGAGTAGGAGATTGGGAGGATTTAAGAAGGAGTGAAGGGATATACCCAGGAAAGAAGCTTGCTACCTGGTCCATCCTGGGGTTGAAGTAGGTGGAGCATAGAGATCTAATGCCATGATCCTAAGTGGGTTTCCTGTGGACAGAATCAGTTCTAAACAACATGACAAGAATCCCTTCAGGAAAATAATTGCTTTTTCTCTTCATCCCTTAGTGTTTTGAGACTGCACCTGTCCGTCTTATGGCAGATAAGCCCTGTGCATAACCCTCCCCATAACACAGTCGGGAGAGAGGTACCTCTAAGTGTCTCCCTGATGCACCTTCAAACTCCGCAGATAGGCCAATGCTCTGGGAAAGCTGGCTTTGTGGGTTCTCTTCTGACTGTCTTTGAAATACTATTTCCCAAAGTAGTGTTTCTTTTTTTCTCAATGAGGTCGAGTTAGGGGGATATTCAGCTACAATAGTACCTCCACTCTGGACTTTAGGTGCTCTGGAGTTTTGTTTTCTGAGTTCTGTGAATGTTGTGCCTTACATGAATAAGTGTTACATAAAGAATTTTCAGAAGATGAATATCTAGGGTGGAGTCTATAGCTCAGTGATAACATTAGTGAACAGGGCTCAGTCAATTTTCTGCCTAGTTATTTTCAATATATTGGTATTTGATTCTTGGCCTGCTTACCTTTGAGGCACAAAGTAGTTGCCATGGCTCCTAACAACATGGCCATATTCTGTGACAGAAAGGGTGAGAGTGGAGATACATAAAGTGGCATATGATAATTCTTCACATGTTCCACCTATCTATCCATCTATCTATGGGAGAGGTAGGATTGATTAGAAAGCCCCCAAAGACTTTCACTTTTAACTCATTGATCAGGATTGTATTCCACAGCCATCCTTAATATAATGTACCAATCTGAGAATACCAGTACAGACTGGTGTCCCTTATCCAAAGTGTTTGGAATCTGCAGTTTTGAAAGAAAAATTTTGCAGTATGTTTATATATTAAGTAGAATTTTCCATTTGTAGAGTGGTGTCACTGCTCAATAAGTTTCATATTTGGAAGCGGTTCTGATTTTGGAGTTTTGGAGTAGGGATGCTCAACTGGTTTTGAAAAGAAATGATTGGATTTCTAGGAATGGCTTATATAATCATGATTCATGAACACTGGGGCCAAATACCCTGCTGTTCTGTGTAAACCCGTGGTTCTGTTGGTATGGAGGAAGGCGTGGATGGCTGTTGAGGTACTACTCATAGTTTCATTAAGTTTTCCCTCCCCACTTGCAGTGTGACTTTTATTATGAGGAGATACCTTCCCACACTTAGAGAATAGATCAAATCATGAGAGATCTAGTCAGGGTGGCTTATATTCCCTTTGCATCAGTTGGGTTAGGTATGGAAGTATGACAATTTTTGTCAATGAGATATAAGGAGAATTGGAGACTTTTAGGAAAGTCTGCCACCCTGACTATGAGAGAGAGAGATGGGGGAAAACGAATGTTTTTCCTGATAGAAATTGTGGCAGATGGTTGTGGTGTTTGGTGTCATAATAAAAGTCACAAATATGATGAGAAAAGCAGAGGAAAGACAAAACCTATAGTGCTCAATGAGGTCCCTAATTAGCTGAGTTGGTCATCTTTGTGGTCTCAGATGAAGAATTTCTTCTATGAGGAAATAATTCTTTTTGTTTAGGCCATTCTGAATCATTTTTTCTATTATTTTTCAGTCCAAAGCATCTCATCACAAGAGACAAGTAATTAATTAGGTCAACTTTTCAAAATGTGTAACTTACAATGTTATTACTTCTCAAACTGAAGTAGTATATTATCAAATAAATATGGAAAACTTGACAACTATACATGGTTACAGAAATTGACGATCCAGTTGACATACTGAATGCTTAGAGTAAAAATGATTCTTAAAAGGAATTTTGATCTTTGCTTATAATCCTATAGGTTCCATTCAAGAGAGGAGTAAATAAACATGTAGATGAAAGAAGATGCTTCTGAATAGAAAATATATTTGATGTAATAATTGCTACCTCAAGTAAAAACATCTATAAAAACCACTGGTCTTGTCTATCTCTTGAACTTAAAGGTATCTGTGATGCTAGAAAAATACCATAGTAGGGCCCTTACATTTTAAAGATATCTTGAAAATGTTCCATTATCTCTACTTAGAGAGTCACTTTATTTAGAAGACCAGCCTGCCTGACTTGCATAATCATTTTAAAATGTCTTCCTGTTAGAAAACAAAAATTGATTATTGACCAGTAGCCATTTCAAAACTTTGAAATTTGAAAGAATGCAAGTACAGGCTGAATATCTAATGCAGAATGCATAGGACCAGAAGTGTTTTGGATGTCAGATTTTTTAAAAATTAGGATATTTGATTTATATGGTGATATATCTTTAAGATTGTGACAGGTTTGGCACAAAAGTTCATTAGTGTTTCATATGCACTTTAGACACAAGCCTGAAGGTAGTTTTATAAAATATTTTTAGTGCAAGTTTGATCAAGACCCATTACATAAGGAATCTTTTACTTGTGATGTTGTATTGGTACACAAAATGTTTTGGATTTTGGATTTCAGATTAAAGCTGCTTAATCTGTGTAAAATATTGATTGTGTAATACTTTCCTAGAGCTGCTCTAACAAATCACCACAAACTGGATGGTTTAAAAGAACAGAAACCTCTCACAGTCCTGAAGGTATGTCAAGAACTCAAAGTGTGGGCAGATTCGTGGTCCTCTCATAGGTTCTAGGAAGGAATATTTTCTTGCCTTTTCTAGCTTCTGATGGCTGCCAGAAATCTTGATGGTCCTTGGCTTGATGATTCTTATGGCAACATAACTCAATCCCTGTATGTGTGCCTTCCCTCTGTGTATCTGTGTCTGTCTTCTTATGAAGAGTCACTGGAACAGGGCCCATCCTAATCCAGTATGATCTCATCTTCACTAAATATATCTGCAAAACCCTACTTCCAAATAAGGTCATGCTGAGGTTCCAGATGGACATGAATTTTGGGGAAGGCATTATTCAGTCCAGCACAGCCTGTGATTGCAGAGCATTTACTCTGGCTAAGGTGGCTCCAACTTCTACAGTGTGGTCCTTACTACAGGAGTCATAAATCCAAAGAGAGGAGAAAGTATTTAAGCTACCTGAAGGCATTAGGGAATATGTTTGCATGAGGTAGGACTTGAACAGCATCTTCAAATATGGGCAGAATTCAGCCTCTAGATAGAGCAGAATAGAATGTTTTGGGGTAATTTTGGCAATGGGAAAAATTCAGGAGCAAAGACTGTGACTCATTATCTGTACCTTTTAAAAAATGAGTTACTTGACCAGTGATTCCTCAGGGTGTGTGGTGTCAAGATAATGCAAGCACGTTGTGTCCCAAATGCTAAACTCCTCTGTGTGGCTAGAAAGGGCGACTGTGTGGAAAGGAGACATGCGTGTGTAGGGTGGGGCATGGGGAACTTTCCTGTGCACTGACGGTGGTCTGTCTGCTTCCTTACGAGAAAGACGGGAGAACAGCAGCAAGAGAGGACAGGTACTTTAATTATAAAAGTCTAAATTGGAATAATGATCGATATTTGACATAGATATTTGAGGACCAAAGTTGTAGGTCAGATTTAGAAAGAGACTTTTCTGGCTTAAACAAACCAAAGAAGAAATTTAAAACTTTGATAATCATTGTCTATGGATTGTTTTTGTTTGCTCACATTTTTTTTTTTTTAGTTACCATTAAGATTTCTATACTTGTTTAAACTCATCCCCAAGTTGTCCTAATAAGTACTGATTTATGGCCTCCTGAAGACCTGTAATATTGTTTGGATGTTCCAGCTAGTAATCTTAATATTTAAAGTAACTCCAGCATGGCTCCACGTGCAAAAAGTTGCTGGAGAAGACTTTGCCCTAGCTCATGTAGAACCAGCCCAGCACTTCCTTCCCTCTATATAGCTTTTCTCCCTATATATAGATCAAACAGTTTCTAAAAGTATCTCTAATTCCTGGTCTTCAAAGTCTGCTAGAGCAGCTCTGAAAATTGTTTCCAGAAATAATTAAGTTTCTATTCAGCCTACTAATTTAAGTCAGCCGTCCCCAAATTGGCAAATGTTGTTTGCGCTAAAATGACATCCTTTTGCTTTACTATGACTACAACTTGGGCTCAGTGCACTTTCAACCACCACTGCCATTAACAATGGTCCTGTGCAGTCACTGAAAATCTCCCCTACAGGTAGGAAGAAGCCTCCTATTTGTAACTTGCTTCTTTAGTAAATTACATCATCTTTTGTCCATTATCCCACAGGATGAGACAAAGACACACTATTCCCTTTTTTGAATTGAACAAACAAGAAAAAAGTATTTGATGATTTGAGTAAAAATGGAAAGAGCCTCGGTGAACAAGATTAGTGGCCTGGCCTGGGCACCAATAATCAGAAGAGGCTGCATGTGAAAATGTGGTGCAGTTGTACTAGTGCCTACTGATGCTCACTGATTTCTCCAGACTCTTCCTATCGCCCAAATTCTCTGCAGCTCTTGCCTACTACTGTTCTGTGATGGGTTGCAGAAAAGAGAAATATCAGCCAGGGATTTAGCTCAGTGATTCTAGTGTCTGCCCGGCAAGTGCAAAGTCCCAAATTCAATCCTCAGCACCACATACCACCATGCTGGGCATGGTGGCTCATGCCTGAAATCCCAGCACTCAGGAGGCAGAAGGAGGAGAATTGCTGTGAATTTGAGGCTAGCCTAGGCTACATAGTGAGCTCAGAGCCAGCCTGAACTACAAAGTGAGATCTGACTCAAAAAAAAGAAAAACAAAACAAAAAAAAAACCCAAGAAAAGAAAAGAGAAATATCTTACTAGCAACTTTTCTCTTTGAAGAAAGCTGTTACTTCTACCTTGAGGTTCATTTTTATATAGAAAGTGTTCACAAGGTCATCCCAGTTTTGAAATTTGAAACTGATCCTGAATCTTTTCAGAGAAAAGATTTGAAAATCTTTTGGCAGATTATCTTTTCTTCCATAAAAGTTAAAGAGAGGTGAGAGATAACAGAAATCAGATCTAGGTATTTCTTTTTGGCTAAAATTAGTATAAAAACTTCAGGAAGTTTTGAGACTATTAATAAATATTGCTTGACGTATGTGGGCTAAAATGTTTAATCAATGTTTAAAGTTTTCATTTCTTATTTTTTGTGAATCATGATCGAGAAAACTATGTGTAATAAATTCTGTGAGGTTAAGGACTAGAGCTGTCAAGTAATAAGGCATAGTTACCACCTACTTCAGTGACTCGCATACAGTCATTTCTCAGTAAGTCTTTGATGACTTACTGGATAAATGAGTGACAAAATATATGCCTTTATTATCTGCATATATTTGGTTTTATTGGAAAAGACAGTTTTACACTTTTTTTAAACTATTACTTGAAATTCCAGCTACAGATTCCTTTTCACCATTTTAAACATTATCTCTCCTCCTCTTACCGATTGAAGCACCAATACTCCTGAGATGGTGACATAGGAAGCTGGCAGCCCCCCTGATGTTCACTGGGAGTATCAGATAGTGATGGTAGAAGACTGCCCAGCTGCCAAAATCATATCTGGGAGCACCTGCAATGTATGGAAAGTAGCAAATATTAGGGAAACAGGAGATAGGTACTGGGAGAATGGAGATTTTAAAATTCTTACCCCGTTTTCTATTAATAAAATGTGTTTATTACTTAAGGAACATTTTTCCCAGTAGGCAAATTATAACTAACAACATACAATTTAAAGCTAACATTCTTTTTGCTAAGGACCTCAGTTATAACAGGTGCTATTAAAGGTAATAAGTACTTGAGGAGTAAGAGAACAAACCTTTTATTGGAATTTTGTGGAAAGCCTGGTCAAGGTAGTTGAAAATTATATCAAGTGCCTTCTTTTTCAGTTTTGGAGGAAGACTATGATCTGTAAATTATCATATAATGCTTGGTAATGATGAGTCTGCTAGATACAGTGCACATAGTCCCACATATGACTATGACCTTGAAAGTAATGGCACTGAATTGAAAGAAAATGACATTTACAAGCAGGGCTTGAAAGAAACACTGAATATTTAATATGAGCCACTACAGGTGTTAGGCCAGTGGAAGGAAAGGAGAAAGCCAAGTACTCCCTGCTTAGCATAGTATACAAGAGGAAGAGGACTGGGAAATGGGAGCTGGATGATTACCCAGCATGCACTCCATGGTCGTGCACTGAGAGTATCCAGAGCAAGCATCAGCTCTGCAGAGAAGGTTCCTGAAGCTACTACTGACTGATTTCTCTGGGTCTGAGCCTCTGGGATGAGTGATGTTGGAAGAAGAGAAGACATGGCATGCGGTCAGATCTGACATGTCAAGTACTTGTAGCTTAAGGAGTACAGGATCATTGTAATGGTCATTTGTAGTGCGAACATTTTATCAGTTTTAAAGGTAGATACTGCTGAAGATGCAGCTCAGTCATAGATACTTGTTTATCATATGCAAGACCTTGGGTTCAACCCTCAGCACTGATTATACATAATGAGATAAAAATAAAAAATAAGTGTGCTGGCATGTGCCTGTAGCCCTGGCTTCTAGGAAGTCTACAGCAGGAGAATTATGAATTTGAAGTGATCCTGAGCAATACAGGCAACCATACAGCCAAAACATACCCCAAGTGAGCATACAAAACCACAGACAAATAGAAAAAAAATAACTATATACATTAGGTTCTCCTTTAGGTCCAAGGGCCATACATTGTTTCTGGCAATGAATATGAGTTCACACTGTTACCATATTAACAGATTGCCTTTCACAGTACTCTGAATGTGGACTATGTGCTTAATTCCAGGACTGGGGACACAAGTATGAACCAGGCCAACAGAGTCTTGGGTTCTTGAAGCTTATATTTTGGTCACACGATACATAGTAAACAAAAACAAAGCTAGAGGGGTGATGTTTGGAAAGTGGTTTCTATCCTGGAGGTGCTTTCAGTGTTGTTGGACAGACTAATATATTAGACTAATGGATCACTGTTGTTTCTCTTAGAAGTGTAGAAAGACAGCTGCATCAAATTTAGAGGACCTTTTGGATCTCTACCTGATGTCAGAAGCAGAATGTGAGACTACAGAGTCAATTTTCACTTTTGCTAATCTTTCTGTATTTCAGGATTTAGCTCAGATATTATGTCAGTCAGTGCTCATTACAGAAGCAGATTTAATAAAATATTTGCTTTGTTTTGTTTTATTTTTTACAAAGCAAACTTACAGTGGCCACTTGTGGAATCAGGCAGCTATGGAAGAATGCAAAAGGGCTGTCTGCAAGGATCTAGTCAAAAGTTAAAAAAAGAGAAGTCATGTCATATACTGGTACAAGTTCTCAATTTGAGTGTAATTGTGATGTGTATATATAATGTACCAATAAAGATTCAAAAAAGAAAGAAAGAAGAAAGAAAGGAAGAAAAAGGAAGAAAGAATAAAAGAAAAGTTAGAGATCTGGAGTTCACTGTAGAGTCCTCTGAGCCATGTCAGGAACCTGAAAGCCTGTGCTGGAAGCCAGAAGAGGACTTCGGAGGCAGTGGTAAAGACTGGAACTTTTCTGAAAAAAAGAGAATTGAAACTTCTTCTTTCCCATTTTATTCCACTTAGGCTACCAATCTACTGGTTAGTGCCACTCCTACCCAGAGTGAGTCTTCCCTGTTCAGTAAAGCCATAATTTAATCATGCTGAGAACTGTGCTAAGCCAATCAGCTTGGCATCTCTTATTTGAGTTGACAAAAAATTTAACTAACACAGATACCATCTCTGAGCCCTCAGTCTGGAGCTATTCCCAGCTATTCTTTGTCTCCTTGGCTTATCTCAAAGTGTTTAGGAACAAGAAGATGTAAGAAAAATACACAAATAAGCATGAAAAGAAGAGAGGGCATGCAATGCTATAGACAATTACAAATGTTAGGTAGGATTTATAGAGAAAAAGTTTACTGATTTTTAAATTTCATTTTTTTTTTTTTTGAGACAGGGTCTCGCTTTGTAGTTTAGGCTGGCCCTCAGCTCACTATGTAGCCAGGCAGCCTTGAACTCAGCAATCCTCCTGCCTCTGCCTCCCGAGTGCTGGGATTACAGGTGTGAGCCACCACATCTGGCACTGTGGTATATGGTACTGATTGCTGGTGGGTGTGAGTCTCCATGCCCAGCATTGTATATGGTTACCAGGATCGAACTCAGGACCTTGCGCTTGCGAGGCAGGCGACGGAACCATTGATCTAAATCTCTGGCCCTAAATTTCATATTTTTAAAGAATTCTGTTCTTGGAGAAAATTAGGCCATCTATCTATCATCTATCTATCTATCTATCTATCTATCTATCTATCTATCTATCTATCTATCTATCTATCATCTATCATTTATCTGTCTGTCTGCCTATCTATCATCTATCTATCATCTCTCTTTCTCTCTCTCTCTCTCTCTCTCTCTCTCTCTCTCTCTCTCTCTCTCTCTGTCTCTCTGAATCATTGGGTAAGAAAATAAAGGTCCTGGAATGTTAACAAGATTTATGAACACAAGAACAAGGTCTTACAGAGGCGATTGAAATATGTGACAAGCATTAGCATTTCAGAGTAGTGATGAGCTACTTGTATAGATTGATGTGGCTAAAAATGAGACAAGGCATATTAAAAGCTGAGATCATTCAGGCTTAGGAGCAGCTGAATATGAGCAATTACGAAGCAGTTAAGCCATTAAATGAAACCGAAGATCTTGTGAACTGCTAGAGCAGAAAGGCACCTCCGTGTGACCGAGAGCTTTATCACCAAAGCGCTTGTTTCAGAAACATAAACATTAGGAAATGGTGGTGCCAAAGGCTATGGAGAGGCTCTTTAAAGGCAAACTGATTCACACATTGCTCAGGACTGCAATCTCCTCTCACAGAGGGTGCCTATTGTGCGAGCACAACATGGGGATAAAGCAGTGAGGCCAGCCTTTTGGTGCGAGGGTGACACAGAGAGTGCGCATTGTGGAACCTGTGGAAAGTGGCCCACCTGTATTCTTTCTGTTCATTTAAGTGAACATTCAGACTGGCTGCCTCCATCTGCCCCTGAATGACTGTAAACAGGAATACTCTTGTTTACAGACAAAGATGTTTATTTTATCCCCTTTCTGCTTGAGTGTCAGGCGCTTTAGCATGACAGGGCTTCAAGAGCGTAGTATATGAGGGGACATAACCCTGAAAACATCTGTTCTGTCTTCCAGTCACTGTGACTTGGCTATTTCATTTGATAGTAAATAAAGTTAGCCTATGAAGAAAAGACTGTGCCAGTTTAATGTGGGATTGGCCTACACAGTAACACTGTGTCTATATGTATAGGGCATTTTGAATAGTTTAATTGATTGTCAGTAAAAACATCTAATATTTATTAAGGATCTGCCATTTGGTAGGCATGGGGTAGAAACGTTTACATGTTTATTCAGAAGAAGCAGGGTGTTGGAGCAGAAAGGGCGTGACAATTAAAGCTCTAGTCTTGGGATCATCTCATCTCTCAGTAGCAGTGAGAGAAACAAGCAAGTCATTTAAAGCACTCAGTCAGTGTAAAAGGAAAGCAAATGTTTTTACTTGGGTTTATTTTACTGTTTAAAGGTATGTAAAGGTATGTTTGTATGTGCTTGTGGTTGTATGCATGTATGTATGTCTGGAAGAAATTATCTTTCTTATTCCTTCTTATTCCTTGTATATAGTTTTATTTATATTTTTGATCCTTCTGCTATTTCTTAGATAATGTACTTACCATTTGCTCAATTATATTTGCTTTCTTCCACATTCAAGAAAGTCATAAAATTCCTCTCTGACTCTTCTTCAAAATAGTCTCAAATGTCTTCCTTTCAACCAGTTGTTTCAGTGGTGGTTGAGAGCACAGTCTATAGGATCAAATAGATGTGAGTTTATTCACCATCAGTAGCTGTGTGATCCTGTGAACTTCATTTTGTCATCAAAAATGTCTGAATTTAGCTTCCTTATATATAAAAGGGACATCTGTCTCTTAGGACTATTGTATGAAAAGTGCATGTAAAATACTTAGCAAAATTCAGTGTTAACTAGTTCTTTTACTGATTTATTAGCAGTAAGAGTTGTATTACTTTACCACCATCACTAACTACCATGATAGTCACCCTGCCATCCTCTTTCCTTAGCTTAGGTTGTCAGCACTGTCCTGTCACAGATACTCCTTAACTCTATTCTCTGATAATCTCCTGCAATAAATAACTGTACTACATGATTCTGTTTCCCTTCAGAGAATTTCTACTGCTATATATTCAGCTCCACTATTTTTATTTTTTGTAGTGTCTAGTCTGCTATTTATTTCACTCCATGTGTTTTTCACTTCAGACGTTATAGTTTTTATCAATTGAATTTAAATTGGCTGTGGGGTTTTGTATTATCATTGTTCCTCTCTTTGAATTTCTTATGCTTTTCTCTACTGAAGTGGTTTTCATCCAGAGGTTATTTTGTACTTCAGGAGACACTGGGAAATGTGTGGAGGTACTCTGGTTTACCCAACAAGGATGAGGAAAATGCTACTGGCATTAGTGGGTTAGAAGTCAGGGATGTACCAGGCATCCTGTAATACATGGGACAGTTTCCATAACAAAGAATTATCTGGGACAAATATATGTTTTACCAAGGTTGATACAACCAACTTTACCTTTTAAACACATAGAATACAGTATAGTTCTAGTGAATGTTTTAAATATGTATGTCCACTTGTCCTATCATCTGTCTAATTTCTATTAATTGGTTTTTCTCATCATTATGGTTCTTTGTATCTTGGTACTTTTTTTTTTTTCTGCTGGATAGCAATTACTGTGAATTTTGTCTCATTGCATGCTGGATATTTTTGTTTTTCTTTTAAATAGACTTGAGATTTGTTCCAGATACTTTTAAGTTAACATGGAAACAGTGTGGTCCTGTAGGCTTGTTTAAAACTATTAGGTGGAACTGAAAAAAGTTCTTGTTTAGGACTTACTTTGCCCACTAAGGAGGCAAAAGCCTAATGGGCACACTGCCTGGTGGCCCTGTGTGTGATGAGGTTTCCACAGGGGTGAAGGGAAGACTAATTATTTCCAGACCTGTGTGAGCTCTGTGGATTGCTCCTTTTCTGCAGTTTTCACTCAGTGTTAAGAAGTTTCTTACACACATGTGCTGCTCAGTGTTTAGAGGAAGTCACAGAGGCGTCTTCTGAGATCTGTGGATACTGTCTGTGCAGCACTCTCCTCTCTGGGCCTGTGTGCTCAGAGTTCTAGCCTCTGTGGCCTCCTTTCCAGAGCCTTCCACTCTGTCACCTCAGTTCAGGGAGACACATGCTCTGTTTGGTTAGCTCCCCTTCTACAACTGGGTGATTTTCCTGGTAGTAGAGGAAGAGTCTAAGTGAAACTCACCTAATGCCTGTTCACACTGTTATCTAGTACCTGAAAACTGTCATTTCATATGGTCAGTCTATTTTAAAAGTTGTTTAAGGTAGAAGTATAGATTTGGACCCTGAAACATCATCATGGTTCACTGTAGATTTTAAAGGAAGGTACCTAGACAGTTCCATATATTAAAAATGTAACCTTGGTTTGTCTCTACAACTGTGCTTTTAGCTGCATATTCTGTCATCAGAATGAAACCAACATCAGTGCAAACATCTAAACCATAAGATGTACACTTAATGGATACCTTTGAACCTTTCCATTTTTATTTCCTTCTGCATAGGATTATTCATTTGAGAATCTATGCTTCATTATTTCAGCTCTCTCAGTTTTAAACCTTTTACCTTCGTGGGTTCTATTAATTGTTCAATTAGTTTGGACTATTTTCTGTTTGTGTGTTTGCTTGTTCTTTGAACTTTTCTAAAATCAGGTTCCAAAGTTTATACATGGGTCAGTAATTCATTTATTCATTTGTTGGTTACAATGTAATTTAATGGCCTGTTTATAGTGCTGTATTTATTAGCTTTGAAATTCCTAACAGAGATCCGTTTTCTGGCCTCAGGACATGCACACATTTTAATTACCACTTATATATTAAAGAATATTTCTTTAAATGTTTCTAGTAACTTTTTCTCCTCAAATTCTTTCATTAAGATAAGTTTATTGGAAAGGAAGTGGTATGGGAAACATAATGAGAACTGGGACTAAAAGCAAATAAAATGCTACCGAGTCCTGAGTTTCTGTGCTTGCCAGCTGTCCTGTTACTATTTTTTTTAGTGGCATGATATTTTCAGATTTCCCAAAGCTAGAAAAATGTTAGCTCCTCATGGCCTTTGGTCAATAGCCTGGAAATAATAAATCCTGATGCTATTACACCATAGCTTAGGTGAGCTTGATCTGGCTAGGGGTTTATTATGTTGCTCCATATTGTGTGATGGTTGACACTGAAGCCCTATGTTTAGGTTCTGTGGCTCATGAAATTAGAGATAGAAAATGTGGTCTTTCATCTTCTGGTTCCCAACTCAGAACCAATCAAGAAGACACTGGGTTTAACGACCTCCAGTTAGGTGATCCTGTGAAATAAGCTGTTGCTCTCAAACCTACTTGTAATGAACAAGAATCCCTACAATTCTGTGCCACATACTATCCTTTGTTCCATAAGGTTGACAAATGAACTGTGAGTGGACTGGTTTCTGGAAACAATTTATGCATAATTTCTACCTCCCTCTTAAGAGCTTAGGGAGTCGGATAGGATAAACTTTAAAAAGAATTGTAACAAAACTATATTGCTGATCCAGATTTGTGATTTGGAGTTGATCTAGGATTTGGGGTTTATGTGGAGAATGGGGTCATAGTAGAGAATAGAAACTGTGGGTCAAATGAAACTGGGGTCTACCTTTGGCCTGATGGGTAGAGAACATTGAGGAAAGGGCCAGCAAGCATCAATCCATAGAACACACTGCTCATCCCAGAGGTCAGGAGTTGTCAGAAGGAAGACTTAGGGGTCGAGGACAGGAGATGGAAAAACATTCGGCACATATTGAACAGCTCACTTAACATACCAATAATGGGCACTGCAAGGGAAACTCTTGTCATAAACACTCTGCATTTTTTCTCTTCAGTGAGTAAAAATGAATCAATTTAAGAAAATAGCATGTAGATTAAGCAGGATAATGGAAAATAAATTGTGACAAGTGATTGTGACAAATGGCAAGAGGTGCCAAAGTACTTGGATTTAAATAATGTTCATTCATGCCAGGAAGGGTAGTGCTGTGCACTGTATCCGAGCTATTAGAAAGGATGAGGCAAGGAGATTCCTTGACCCTAAGTTCAGGGCTAGCCTGAGCACCAGAACAAGACCGTTTCTCTTAAACAAAAACAAAAATACAGAACAAATGAGTAAAATAAAAATCTAAATAACTTGTCCTCAATTTGAGCTACTTGAAGGGGAAGAAGAGAGAGAAATACAACTTAGAATAGATGCTGAACCACCCTAATGTAAGAGCAAAACAGGATTTCTTGGAGTCAGCTCGATGCTTCTCACACTTCTCACATTTGGTATCTTTCTGCACTGAGGGTGATTCCAATGCTTAATTAGACAGTTTTCATACGACATGGTTACTAAAAGCATGCTAGCAACTTTTTCTGTTGCTCAACTGAAAAAAGAACTGGGGGAACATAAGACTGTAAGCTTTCCTGGCAGGCTTTTCCCCAAGGGTAATTTTGACTCTGTATGATTTCCACCTCAAATGTGCACCGTAGAAGCCAATTTCCACCAAAGATGCAACTTCATTGGAATGACGTATTACCTAGCACGTGGTTGGCACTCAACAAATATTGGTTAAATGAGTGAATATATAAATGTTAGACCAAGTGACAGAGGACCCTGTCTGTAGGATGTTTAGTAGCTTTGTTAAAAATGTCTCTGAGGGCTGTGGGGAGAAAGGAACCCTTCTCCACTGCTGGTGGAATTGTAGACTTGTGCAACCATTGTGGAGATCCGTGTGGAAATTTCTCAGAAATCTAGGACTAGGGGTCCCATTTGACCCTGCTATCCCCCTGCTAGGAATATACCCAAAGGAATTTTAAAAAATCACATTGGAAAGACAGATGTACACCCTTGTTCATAGCAGCTCAATTCGTGATAGCCCAATCTTGGAAACAACCCAAATGCCCATCAACTGGAGACTGGATAAAGAAGATGTGGTTTTTTTTTTTAATGGAGTATTACTCTGCTATAAAGAATGACAAGATTGATTCATTTATGTGCAAATGGAGACACCTGGAGGACACACTAATATGTGAAATAAATAGAACACAGCAAATACTGGATCTTTTCTTTGATATAAATACCTGTAGAGATAAAGGAGCTCTAGAATGTATGATAGTTTTTGTAGAATGGGAACTGTCCAAAAGGAATTTGGTGTGGGAACATAATGAGGGGAAGGAATAAATATGATTTGGAAAAAAAACAGTATGTATATAGGGGGTGGGGAGGGGTGGGTGGGCAAGGATGTGGGTAAAAATGAGAATTGACCTGTGTCACATATTGCTACAAATTGCCCAATACTTTGTGTGATTGTGAGCTGTGTATATAATGTACCAATAAAGTTTACTGAATAATGAAAAAAGAGTTTCCGAGGATTGCTCCTGCTATCAAATATATATGTTATCTTTCTATCCTCTCATATAGTTGTATGTACTACTCAAACTGGTTATTAAAGGAAAACTTTGGTAAATATCTGTCAATGTGAGTTATAATACTGAGTGATCTATTTTTGTAGTTGCTTGTTTTTGTGTGTAAAAGAAATCCTAATCACTCATTAAAACAAATTTAAGAAGAGGAGGGCTGGGGTGAAGGGGAGATGGGAGGGAGAGGAGGGGAAGGAAGGACAAGTCAAAATGATCAAGATTTGATATGCACGTGCATTAGTTTTACATGATGAATGTATTATTTATCACAAATATATACTAATAAAAAGAACAAAAGAAAACAGTTGACAAAGTCATGTTGTTTAGAAATGGTTTTCATAGATAGAAATCCACCTTATTGAGCTAGAAAGAACAATGAATGAGCCAGAAGGTCCGCTCTAAACTCACTGCTTATCCCTGGCAACACCAGCCTCTTATGGCAACTTTCCTGTCACTGAGACACAATAGCAGATACCCACAATTCAAAGGAGGAAGAATTTACTTTTGGCTCACAGTTTATAGAGGTATCTGACCATGGTTAGCTGGCTGCATGGCAGGATGTGATGGCAAAGGGGCATCACCAAGGAGAATTACTTATGATATGGCAGCAGGAATCAGAGAGAGAGAGAGAGAGAGAGAGAGAGAGAGAGAGAGAGAGAGAGATCAAAGAGGAGAAGATAAGGTCCCTTCTTCTGACCCAGACCTCCACCTCTCAACAGCAAAGTCAACAAATACAATCAACTCCCACAAGTCTTACCTACATGAACAGTGGAGAGACAGC
Source organism: Thryonomys swinderianus (assembly GCA_004025085.1). Classification (NCBI taxonomy): domain Eukaryota; kingdom Metazoa; phylum Chordata; class Mammalia; order Rodentia; family Thryonomyidae; genus Thryonomys; species Thryonomys swinderianus. The sequence goes on from PVIC010021793.1 coordinate 19,993, forward strand.
TAGATATAACCCACAACACAGAGAGTCTTTAGAGTTTAAATGTCCTATAAGTTTTTATGTACCAAATTAGCCTGCTTCAGCATATTAAAAGATCAAGAGATATTTTATTAAATCTCATGCCTTTTTCAGAGGTCTTTGTTTTTTTTTTTTTTTTGAGACAGGGTCTTGCTTTGTAGTTCAGGCTGGCCCTGAGCTCACTATGGTGCCCAGGCAAGCTGCCACGAACTCAGCAATCCTCCTGTCTCTGCCTCCCGAGTGCTGGGATGACAGACGTGAGCCACCACGTCCAGCATTGTGGTACGTGGTGTTGATTGCTGGTGGGCGTATCTCCATGCCCAACATTATATGTGGTTACCGGGGATCGAACTCAGGACCTTGCGCTTGCGAAGCAGGCGCCGGAACCACTGAGCTAACCCTCCGGCCCCAGAGGTCTTTGTTTTTATAATTTGCTTAACAAAGGGCCAAATATCTAAGTAAAATTTTCAATTAGATAACAAATTTGTCACTGGTTATCAAGACTCAACAGTGTATTCCGAAGGTCTTTACAATTTTTTTTAAAAATTGGAGCATGATATTTATACAGCATTATGTGGCACAGTAATGTAATTTGATATATGTATACAGCATATAATAATTAAGTACAGTATTTCTATCTAAACATGTATTTGTTTATGTGTTGATACTTTTGTACTTTTATTTTCTAATCATTTAAAAACATGTACAATTTTTTTTTTTTTTGAGACAGAGTCTCACTTTGTAGTTCAGGCTGGCCCTGAGCTCACTATGTAGCCCAGGCAAGCCTCGAACTCAGCAATCCTCCTGTCTCTGCCTCCCGAGTGCTGGGATTACAGGTGTGAGCCACCATGTCCAGCACTGTGGTATATGGTATTGATTGCTGGTGGGTGTGAGTCACCACGCCCAGCATTCTATATGGTTACTGGGATCAAACTCAGGACCTGTGCTTGCAAGGCAGGTGCTGGAACTACTGAGCTAAATCTCTGGCCCAGTGTGCAATTGTTTTAATCAAGGGCTAGCCTAGTGTGCCTATAGAGAAACCAGAACCAATTTCTCCCTTTTGTTTTGGTGCTCTTTATTGAATTTTTTCTATTCCTTTCTCCAACCCTTTCCTAGTCTCAAGTGACCATTATTCCCTTTCATCCTTCTTGAGATGGATTTTTTTCATTTCTACAAATGAGTAAGAACAAGTGGGATTTGACTTTTGGTGTCTGACTTATTTCACTTAACATGATCTCTGGTGGTTGTTAAGTTTTAGTATGCAAAAATACACCTATGAGGCTTGTTGAAAATTTACATTCTGACATTCAGGACTGTTAATATTTAAGAATACCTTAAGTAATTCTGAAGTGACAGTCTCCAAACTCATTTTGAGAAACATGAAACTCAGGTACACAGAAAACTGTCTATGGATATGAAGGAGCTCAAGAGACAATCAAGTCCAATCTTCTAGCCTTAAAGGGAGAATGAGTTTACCCTCAAACCCTCTAATTATGTACGGGCAAAGCCTACTATGGAAAGGGATTCCACACAACTGTGGTTTGGGCTCATTAGAATGCTGAAAATTTCTTTCTTTGTATTAAATCTGACTGATACTTTTTCACTTATATAGTTGTTTTTCTTTGTTGGCTCCAATGCTTCAACTAAACATTCTTAGGTTATCATGAAATCTTGGCATTAAAGTGATATAAATGGATGATTTTCTTCAATTCTATGCTTTCTAGCTGTATAGAATTAAATACATTTTTTAGAAAGGTAAATGATCAGGACAATAAAAATGTATTTGGTGAATAACTAGACAAAACATCATCATATGCATGTTGTGCAACAAAATCTAAACAAAAATAGGAAGCTGTTAAAAATATTTCAAGGCACAGAATTTCTCAAGCCAATCGTCAACAGAGGATCATCATTAAAGATAGCTGTCTGGGAAGTAGAAAGGTAGAGAAAGTAAATTCTTTCCTGGAGATTTGTGGAGGTGTGGATGAAGCCACAATTTAAGTGACTGAAGAAAGGTGAGAGGTAAAGTCTGAAAGCTATTAAATTACTGGTCCACTGGCAAAGGCTTCAGTTAACTAGTAAATACTTTCAAATTACAGATTTTACCCAATGACCTGAGAATTGTTTTGAAGGTCAGGCATGGCTCACAACTCTGACTTAGGTTTTGGGTGAATGGGTGAGATATACTGGTGGAGAAAATGAGCTTCTCAGTACCTTTGTCATAATTATATGTAAGCAGGGCCCTGGAAACTTTGCATAGAGAAAATGACACTGGTCAGATGAGGTTGGCCTAAGAGGTCAAAAGCAAACTTCAGCATTGGCAGTTTTTGGCTACTGTTTAAGAAAACTTCCCTACTTCTCTTGCTCTTTTTTTTTTTTTTTAAGTGAAGCCAAATCACATTTCGTTATTTGTTTTTTATTGAAACATAATTCAGAGGCCCTTTAAATAAATACTTTTTGCTGATTTATTAAACACTATGTGTGAAGTCATTAAATTTATCCTTCACTCCAAAGCTCTGTACTTGCTCAAAATTTATCACCAGGATAACTTGTCTTCATAGTTTTAGAGTTTGTGTTAAATTAAGACAAATAACCCAAATAAATAATTTCCAAAGTGGTGAATGTCTCTAGATCCCATATCCCTTTTCCTTGAATGAGTAGAAATTTTCTGTGTTAATATTTCTATTCTACAAAGTCAGTAATACTTAACTGAAATATATTTGATAAGTTGACATTGAGAGAAACATTTCTGTTTCATTATTTTTCTCCAAAGAGAAATCAAACATTGTTTTTCTAGACTTTTCTGAAGTTGTAACTGGGTCTTGTGTTTCTTATCTTGGCTCCCATCATGTTTTACAGATTCATTCATTGCTACAAGTACTACTAAAAAGTAACACAACAAGAGGGCAAGTAGGTTGAAACTTAAAAGCTAAAATCCAAACCCAACTCTACTAATTACCATCTGTGTTACTTTAAACAAGTCAGTTAACTCTGTGAGACTCAATTTCTTCATCTGTCCCTAGTGTCTGCTTCTTAGAGCTGGCATGAAGATTCATTGGATTAGTCCTTATAAAGTACTTGTGATATATTAGCTATGCATGATATGTTAGCTAGCTATAAAACTTAATTTTCTTTGTTCCTCTTTTACATTGTGGAGTCCTACAGGACCCTATTCATAGGTCGACATTCATGTCTTTCCCTTAGTTCTTGGCATATATTTAGTCCTCAGTGTATGTCAAATGAATATATGATTTACTTTCAGAGATAGTGTGGAATCCACAACAGATGTGGCATCACCAGGTGCACTGCTTTTCATCAGGTTAGGCTAGCAGTGGAGATTAAACCGTGAACCCTCTGCTCCAGCTTCCCATTTCCTGCCAAGACCTGCTGAGTATACACTAAGTTTAATATTTGGGGAAAGACTTGCTGTATAATACACTGTCAGGAGGTTGTAACAGGATTGTGACATTTGTTGCTAGGAGGGCTCCTGTGTCTCATTTCATGGGTGCAACTTTGTTCCTAGTGGCTCTGTGCTTGATCAGAAGATGTTCAGCCAGCTATAAGAAGGCCCATGCTTTCCGACAAAGGCTTTTGTGAGCCAACATATATAACTAATAAAATAGCAAAAGTTTTCTGGGTATCTTAATCAATAAAGAGAAAGAGAAAGGCTACACCCACCCTTCTGGCAAAAATCACTGACTCAGGCCCCACAGTCAAGGCCCTGGATGCTATGAGGTGACTGAAAAGCCCTACTTTGAGCTAGAGGGACAGAATTGATTAATGGTTTGGGCTCTTGACTGTGAAGGTCTGACCTCAGCTTTGTCTTTTACTATCTTTACATGCCTTAAAAAAATACCTTATGCTTTCTGAACCTTCATATTCTGAACTTGAAAACATGGGTAATGTTCACTTTATCGAATTATTGTGAGAATCATATGGAAAAATATATAAAGAATTTATATATAACATTCAGTAATTACTCATGAAATGTGGTCTTTGGAAATTTCATTAGACTCCTTGAGTTTTAGTTTTTATATCTGCAAATTGGCATAATAATAGATAATGTGCAAGACAGTTGTGAGAATTAAATGAGATAATAAATATAAAATTTTGATCCTATGAGAATACCTACAGTCTTCTGAGTGTGTGGCCCCTCTCCCCTTTCCCTACATCCCTCTGCAACTTCTTGTGTACTCTCATTTCCTAACCCAGTCTCTCCAAGCACTGTGGACCTCAGATTACACACTACTGATCCAGCTCTGCTTGCTGGCGAGCCAGTCCAAAGCTAAGCTTCTTGTCAGTGCCCAGTGTTGCTAATTTTTATTCTTTCTCCCACTTGAAACCCCTGATTATGTCAGTGGTCACCTCCTTTGAGTATAAGTGAGGGAAGCAGTATGATTAAAAGCAGACCATGGTGAGAAGATGACAGGTCATCTTCTAGGCAGTTGTTAAAAACATTTTGAAAAAAATCCATAAAATCTATTGAATCAAAGAAATCAACCACATCTTTATGAAAGAAGATGAAATATTTTGTGGAAGAAATATTTTGAGACACTGAACCTTTCCTCCGCTGGCAACCTGTTTCCTTCAACACCTACCAAGAAGGAAATGAGTCAGCGTCCTCACTTCTGAGAGCTTTTGTGCCAGCCAGAGTGATCTTTCCACTGTGATAGTGGTTGTAGATGTTTGTATTTGGGTCTCTTATAGGCCTGACTGGCTTGCGTTGATATGCTTTCTACAGAGATGGATATATTTTATAAGATCCCATTTTTTTGAGACAGTCCCAAGTACCAAATACATTGATTTTTTTTTTCCTTGAGAGCACAATTGAGCCCTCTATTTTTGTCTTGGCTGGAAATGAAAGGGAATGCTTCCAAATGTTTCAGATCCTCAGATGTCTTTAGTTTGGATGGAATAATATAAAAGATGAAGGCTGGAGGGGGTGTGATTGAAGTCTATGAAGTCACGAAGGTCTGGAAAGGATGAATACAAACTTGCACACTAAATCTGAGAAACCTAACCCATGTTCAGTGCCTCAGAGCTTAAAGGACTAACCCGTTGCATTTGAGGACAGCTTACCAAATATTAGTTTAGTGATAAAATCAAATTTTGTAGAATTTCAAGAGATTAATTAACAAGTTCATGGCAGTTTACCTCAAGAGGTGCTAGCAGCTGATTGTGTGATTTGAGTTCTAATTAGATCTGCAATAGAAAGAATATGATAAGAGTATACCCAAGAGCCTTTATCTCTTTGTGTATAACCAGTATAAGTTATTTTTCAGACGTTGACACTCTGTTAGAAAAAAAAACAGAGTCCTTAGAGTTAAGTTTGGAGACTGCCTGTTAAACCCAACTTTCAGAACCTCATTTCTTATGAGCTGAGTTTAGGGAAAGTTAATGCCCTTTAAAATAATTCATTAATTTTTTATTGTTCACATTATATATGAAAAAATCAAAAAAATGAAAAAGAATGCTCTGAATATCTGCAGTTTATTCCAAAGTGTTCCAGATTTTATCAAATCTTTCAGATTTATCAAATGTTTCTCATGAAAGCACATTACATATTACATTTTATATCTATATAGATATATCTATATAGATATTCCAATACTTGTTTCTTGACCTGCAGTGATTTTATTAGTTTCAAAATACATATCAGACAATTCAAAATGGATTATGTGCTTATTACAGCAAATGCATATTGATTCAATTAAAAATGTATACATTTATTTAAATTTCAACAGTAGTGGATTCAGTTTCACAAAGAAAAGGCTGGAAATGTTTAATCATGTAACCAAATAATCTCAGATAAGTGGTATTTAATATTTCTCAACAGGAAATTTTCTTTCCTATACATTTAAAGCAAAAGTCTCCAGTGTGAAGTACCGTAGGTAATGTATATGAAGCATTTAGGAAGAATAGAAAGCTCCCTAATTTAACTCAAGGTCACATGTACACTGTCAGCATAAAGAGGGAGCTAAGAAATTATCCAGGGAACTTGAAACAGTCTAGACAGTCAATCCAGATCATTTAAAAAGTTATGCTAAAGATGCTCATGGAGTAAGAGAGTTATCTGCTAATATGAAGATACAGTTTAGGGACAGATCAAATTTAGTGGTAAAAGCATTGAGATCTTTGCTTCAAATCCACTTTGTGGAAGTGTACAGTCAAAATAGTCCCATAAATAGGAAATTATTTAACAAATGAACATGTTTTATTCATTTATTATACAAATAGTCATAGAAATGTCTTTAACAATAACTTAATGTGTGTTAATGTCTGCATTTTTCCATGTCACATGAGTGGAATCCAGAGAGCAAAGTCTACAAAACTCAGTGCATTATGTAAAACAAACAAATCCCATAAGAAACTCTTGCCTAGGAAGAGGAAGAAACCAGGTTTCTCCCTGATCTTTCACTGAGTACATTTAGGCCAATCTTATATGTTTTTCCCAATATTTTCTTCTGTAAAATGAAGGAACAATAGCAGGAAGGACACTAAGAATAAATAACCATTATCTCAACATAAAATCTAGAAAATATATCCACACATCTTTTTATTGTACAAGTATACCATAGTATAAGTCTGTTAGCACTTAGCTAGATAACCAAAAGACCAACTAGTAGATTAAATGACACTTTTGTTTTCTCTCCTTCCTGAGATAATTGCTGAGGAGTTGAAGCTTCCAATTATGAGGAACTCATTCAGTGGTTATTGAATTGAATTGATTGTGACCCATTACATAAAAATGAATTTGAATTCTACTAAATATGCTTAAATTTCATAAATCTTGCATTCCACTCTAAGAATCAGTCTCAGAAAGTATTTTCATTATTTTCATGGCTTGGATAAAGGTGGTAGATTTTGCTAACAAATAGTTATCTTTGAGAACAGAAATATGAACAAATTCACAGCTTGTATGTGAATTGATTCTCCTTTCCAATGCAGACTGAAGGCCAAATGTGTAAATATACATTTCCAGTGCTGAGGCTCTCTCTCTCTCAGATAAGCTGACACACTAATTCTGCCAGTGGAATGTCACGGTTTTGCCTCTCTCACAATTCTCAATATTGCCCTCATTTTCATCACTATTATCATCCTGGATTACTCCAGATGATGTCTTTGCTCCCAGAGTTGAAATGCTCAATATGGTAGTCACTAGCCACTGTGGCTACTGAACCCTGGAAGTGTGGGTAGTTCAAATTAAGATATGTTTTAACTATGAAATTTTATATATATATGTAAAATAAATACATATATTTATAATATATTATAAATATATTATATAATATATTTATATTATATATATTTTATATATAAAATAAAAATATATAAATATATATACATTATATATAAATATATATATATTGGAATTCAAAGGCTTGGCATAAAAAAGAATGTAAGTTAACTTACTACTAATTTTTGTACTTATTAAATGTTGAAATAATATTATTTTGGATAAATTGGGGTAAATGTCATGAAAGTAAACCTTACCTGTTTATATTGTTACTTTTTAAAATACAGCTTCTAGAATGTATACAGTTACAATAAGTGGACCCACATCTCTGGAGCACATTTTACTGCCACTGGACAGCACTGTTCTCAGTATCTGCTAGAAATTAATCTCCCATACATGCTCTTTCTCATGAGTTTCCGTGGGGCTCTGTTTCCAGCCACATCATTAAGGTTCTTTTTAGCTTTTGAGGCCTCCCATCTGCACAATTCCTATTTAAGTGCCTTAAGAGGAAACCACCCTTTTTCTTCTTAAATGCACTGTTGGCTGGCTGTTCCCCATCCCTTTTTCCCCCACCCCATCTATGCCAAGGCAATAGCAGTTTAATTCTGGAAACATTTACAGATTTTAGTGCTCTAAGCAGGAGCCTATGCTGGAGCCTGGGGGTGTAGTCCCTCCCTCTTAGACCGTGCAAACTAGAGGAGCTATGACAGACAAACAGCAAATGGGAATATGGGAGTACAAGTGCCAGGAGGGGTGGGAAGTGGCTGTTGAGGGAATGCAGATGGACCCCAGCCCAGGTTCTACAGTTTAGAAAGACTTGTCAGAGGAGTTGAAGGCCAAGTAGAAGCCTGAGGAATGAAGTATTTACTGGGCAAATTTCAGGTTAGATACAGGCTTAGAGACCTTCTAGGAGGAGAGAAGTGGGCCTAACTAGGAAGTCAGATAACATCTCTACTACTTAGTGAGATGAAGAGGGTGATATTTTTTTTTTTTTTTTT
>PVIC010021794.1:0-28255 GCA_004025085.1 Thryonomys swinderianus
GCTGGCCCTGAGCTCACTATGGTGCCCAGGCAAGCCGCCGCGAACTCAGCAATCCTCCTGTCTCTGCCTCCCGAGTGCTGGGATTACAGGCGTGAGCCACCACGCCCAGCATTATATGTGGTAACCGGGGATCGAACTCAGGTCCTTGCGCTTGCAAGGCAGGCGCCGGAACCACTGAGCTAACCCTCCGGCCCTCTCTTTTACATCTTATATCTTAATATGACAAGAAATTTTATGTGATAAAAAATATATCCAGATATAATCCTAGGAGGCTGAAGCAGGAGGATCATAACTTCAAAGCCAGCCCTGGGTACATAGTGAATTCACAGCTGGTTTGAACTACAGATAGAGATCATATCTCAAAAAAATTCATAATTCTGGGCCGCAGATTTATCTCAGTGGTTCTGGTGCCTGCCTAGAAAGTGCAAGGTCCCTGGTTTGATCCTGGGTAACCACATACAACAATAGGGTGTGGTGGCTCACGCCCACTGGCAATCAGTACTACATACCACAAATGCTTGGCTCAAGCCTGTCATCCCAGCATTTGGGAGGCAGAGACAGGAGGATTGCTGAGTTTGAGGCTTGCCTGGGCTACATAGTGAGCTCAGGGCCAGCCTGAACTACAAAAGCGAGACCCTGTCTCAAAAAACAATTCATAATTCTATGACTTCTCACTGTTTCTGCTGCTACCTTATAGTTGAAGTTGCCCTTGAAAGGCATTGCTGTGCTGAATTTCTTGTGGGACCCTGGTTTGTTTTCAAGAGGGTTGTTATAAAAGAACAAGACCCAGGCCTGCTTACTGGGTTTCTGGCTTCGTGTCTCAGTGTTATCTCTCTCCCTCATCTCTGCTCCCACTGTGATGCTGTCTATTCTGAGGCCCTCACCAGATCCAGCACCAGGCAGCGTAGACTTTCAGTCTCCAAAGCTGTGAGCTAAATAAATCTTTTAAAAAGACATTACCCAGCTTCAGGTATTTTTTTTTTTTTGAGACAGGGTCTCGCTTTGTAGTTCAGGCTGTCCCTGAGCTAAGTAGCCCAGGCAAGCCTCAAACTGAGCAATCCTCCTGCCTCTGCCTCCCGAGTGCTGCGATGACAGGTGTGAGCCACCACCCCAAGCATTGTGGTGTATGGTACTGATTGCTGGTGGGTGTGAGTCACTACGCCAGGTATTGTTGTATGTGGTTACTGGGGATAGAACCAGGGACTTTGTGTTTGCAAGGCAGGTGCCGGAACCACTGAACTAAATCTCTGGCCCATGTATTACATTTATTGACTTGCGTATGTTGAATCAGCCCTGTATCTGTCAGATGAATCCTACTTGGTCATGGTGATTCTTCATGATTTTGTATACTCTATTTGCCAGTATCTTACTGAGGATTTTTTTTTTTTTGAGAAAGGGTCTTGCTTTGTTGTTCAGGCTGGCCCTGAGCTCACTATGTAGCCCAGGGAAGCCTCGAACTCAGCAGTCCTCCTGTCTCTGCCTCCTGAGTGCTGGGATTATAGGTGTAAACCACCATGGCCAGCCTTATTGAGGATTTTTTTGTGCCCATGTTCATTAGGGAGATTGGTCCTTTGGTTTTGGTGTCAGGGTAATGCTTGCTTTCAGGAAAGAGTTTGGGAATATTGCTTTCCTTTCAATTTCATTAAAGAATTTGAGACATAGTAGCATTAGATTTTCTCTAAATTTCTTATAGAATGCAGCAGAAAATCTATCCGGGCTTGGGCTTTCTTTGTTGATGTTTCTAATTATGTCTTCAATTTTCTTTGATATTGGATTACTTAGAAATTTTATAAGTTCTTGATTCATCTTTGGTAATTCATATGTATCGAGGAATCTGTTCATATCTTCTGTTTTTTATCTTTTTAGAGCACAGGTATCCAGGCATGGTGCTGCATGCCTATAATCCCAGTATTCGGGAAGCAGAGGCAGGAGGATTGCTGCAAGTTCATGGCCAGTTTGAATTGGATAGTGAGACCCTCTCTCAAAAAACAAAACAAAAAATGCAGGTTATCAAAAGTACGTATGGCTGGGCATGTTGGCTCACCCCTGTAATCCCAGTACTCGGGAGGCAGAGACAGGAGGATTGCTGAGTTCTGGGCTCCATAGTGAGCTCAGGGCCAGCCTGAACTACAAAGCGAGACCCTGTCTCAAAAAAAAAAAAGTAGGTATGGATGATCTTCTCGATTTCTATAGGATCTGTTGGGATTTTATCCTTTTTATTCCTAATTGCATGCATTTGAGTCTTTTTCTTTTTTTGCTAAGTATGGCTAAGGGTTTGTCAGTCCTATTTAATCTTTCAGAGAGTCAACTCTTTGATTCATTGATTCTTTGTATTGTTTTTTAGTCTCTATCCCATTACTTTCTGCTCTGATCTTTATAATTTCCTCCCTCATGAGTTTTGGATGTGGTTTGCTATTCTTGTTGTAGACACTTATGGTTCAATATTAAGTTATTTGAGCTCACTTGATTTTTCTGGTAAGGGTATTCACTGCTATAAATTTCCCTTGTAGGATGCTTTCATTGTGTCCCATAAGTTATGGTATGTTTTATTGGCCTTATCATTTAATTGTAAAAACCATCTAATTTCTTTTTTAATTTCATCTGTGACTCATTGGCTGGTCAGGAGGTTTTACTGAATTTTCATGTATTTAACAAGTTCTTGTGATTTCTTTTGCCATTAATTTCCAATTTCATGACACAGTGATCTGGTAATATGCATGGGATGATTTCAGTTCCTTTGTATTTACTTAAGCGTATTCTGTGAACTAATATGGCGTCTGTGTTGGAGGAAGTCCCATGTGCAGATGAGAAAAAGTGTATTCTGATGTTGTGGGTTGGAACACTCTGTAGACATCCACTAAGTCCACTGTTAAAGGGTTTGGTTCAATTCGGATATTTCTCTGTTGATTTTTTGTGTAGCTGATCTGTGTATTTGTGACAGTGTGGTATGGAGGTCCTCATTACAATTTTTTTTTTTTGTACTGGGGATTGAACTCGTGACCTTGTATTTGTGAGGCAGGTGCCCAAACCACTGAGCTAAATCCCTGGCCCTTCCCATTATAATTGTATTTTATACAGTTTCATGGAGTTTGGTATGCTGTTATTTGGTGCATATATATTTTCTCTCTCTCTCCTTTTTTTTTTTTTTGTGGGTACTGGGGATTGAACTCAGGACCTTACACTTGCCAGGCAGGTGTGGTACCATTGAGCTACATCTTGCCCCTTGTGGATATATATTTATGATTATTATCTCTTTCTCTTGGATTGTTCCCTTAAACAGGATGTAGTGGCCTTGTTTATCTCTCTTATTCAGTCTTGGTTTGAAATTCACTTTGTCTGCAAATAGAATAACTACCCTTTCTTTTTCCTGGGTGCCTGTTGCATGGAGTCTAATTTTCTGACATGTATTTCTGGTATATAGCATATTATTGAATCTTGCTTCTTGATTCATTCTGTCAGTTTGTTTCTTTTGATTGGTGAACTGAGACCATTTACACTGATGGCTATAACTGATATTCATTGACTTATCCTTGTCATGTTATTTTCCTCTTGTTGGTCCCCTTTTTTCTCTGTTTAATTACTTATCTTGCCTGTGGACTCATTCTGGTAGGTTTCATGGAGTTGTAGTCCTTGCAATTTCTTTCTAGAATGTTCTTCAGAACATTTTGGTGTGCTGGCTTGGTGGTTATGAGTTTTTTCATGTGTTCTTTGTTATGGAAGTAACTTAGTTCTTCATCAAGTTTGAAAGATAGGTTTTATTTTGATTTATTTTTTCTAAGAGAAGGTCTTGCTTTGTAGTTCAGGCTGGCCCTGAGCTCACTATGTAGCCCAGGCAATCTCAAACTCAGCAATCCTCCTGCCTCTACTTCCTGAGTGCTGGGATTACAGGCGTGAGCCACCACGCCTGTTTTTTTTTTTTTTTTTTTTTGGTGGTACTGCAGATTGAACTGGGCCTTGTGCTTTCAATGTAGGCATGGTACCACTTACGCTAAATCCCCAGCCTGTTTTTTTTTTGGTTTTGTTTTTGTACCAGGGATCAAACTCAGTACCTTGTACATTCCAGGCAAGATAGTTTTTGGGAGGATATCAATCTAGGTTGGAGGTTGTTTTCTTTTATAGCTAGAAATACTAAAGGCTCTCCTTAATTTCTGGGTTTGTTTTGAGAAGTCTCCTGTGATTCTGATGGACTTTCTTTTATATATGATTTGTTTTTTTTTTTCTGACAGCTTTTAATATTCTGTTCCTGTGTTTAATTTCTGGAATCATGACTATTATATGTCTTGGTATAGATTTCTTTATCATGGCTAATTGGAATTCTATATGTCTCACTTATCTGTATGTCAAATTCTTTTTCCCTGCTTGGGAAATTTTCCACTATTACTTTTGTGAACAGATTATTTATGTCATTTTTCCTATCTCCTGTTTTTTATTCACTCTGATCAATTTTATGTTACTCTTCTTCATGTCATCTAGCAGCTGTTGGATTGACTTTTCATGGTCCCTTACTATTTTTAAGAAATCTTTTTTTTCATGATTGGTAACTGCAATCCTATCTTCTATATCTGATATTTTGTCCTCATATTGGCTCATTCTGCTGTGTATACGTTCAATGGATTTTTGGGGGGGGGGTACTGGGAATCAAACTCATGACCTTGCAAGGCAGGCCATGGCCTGGCTCTTCAATGGAATTTTGAATTTTGTTTTGTTTTTGAGCAGGGTCTCAATTTGTAGTTCAGGCTTGTGCTAAACTTACAATGTAGCGCAGGCTAGCCTTGAACATGCAGCAAGCCTCCTGCCTCTGCCTCCCGAGTGCTGGGATTACAGGCATGAGCCACCATGACTGGCATTGTGGTTTGTGGTACCAGGGATCGAACTTGGGATCTCGCACTTGCCAGGCAGATGCCAGAACCACTGAGCTAAATCCCTGGCCCTGAATCTCCTGGATATCTGTTTGAAACTGTTTCATGGATTCCTTTTCTTTCTTATGTTAGGCATTCATAGTGTCTATCATTTTTCTAAGCTCCTCTATTTTTTATAATCTGTATCTTCTCTAAAAAATATCTGTATCTGCTCTAGAGTCACTAATCATGTCTTTCATTATGGTTATCATCTCTAAAGGTGAAACTTTCTGATTTGTTTTTTTTTTGTAGTCTCATTTATCTTCTTTGTTCTTTCTTTTGTTACCAGCTCAGAATCCAGATGGTTGAGTTTTGAATTATTCCACCTCATCGTCCCTTGGGTTTGTCTTTGGTGAACTGGAAGTTTGGGGTTACATCTTACTTAAATGTCTTTTTCTTTTTTATCTTTTTGTTAAATTTTTGGATATGCTTGTGAATTGCATATTATGAGTATCTTTATTGCTAGTATTTAGAACTGTTAGGGAATGATTACTTCTCAGAGATGTCTTCCATGTATAGCTGGCTTTTGAGTTTTAAGGCTGTAGGAAGATCCTACCTCTTCAGTTTACTGGGGATGAGAAATTGTTGACCATTTGGCCTAGCAACTGGTTCTTTGGCACTGTATTGTTTATGACTTTCAGGCAACCTCAGTCTTGGCATACTAGAAAGAAGAACTGATTAGAACAGTTACATCACTTTGGCTAATATACAATCAGCAATAACAATAGCATCAAACACAGCCTAGAAAATGACAAACTGTGATAACTAATTGTCTACCACCTTTTAACAGTATGAACTAGATTTGTGATTATATAACAAAATCCAAAACAAATCAGAAAATTGTATGCAGTAAATATGCCCTCAGTTTGATAATTTTACTCTCTGGGGAGAAAATTTATATGGGGTTGGGGGAAAAAGTAGAGAAATAGAGGAAGAGAAAGATTAGAAGCAAGGCTGGAGAGCAAAGGAAGATTATACAAACTTTTGGAAACTGATGAAGAAGGAAAGGAGAGAAGGAAGAAATAGCAAGAACAGACTAGAACAACAAGAACAAAACTAGAAAAGTGCTCAGACTTGTATAAAAACAAGAGCAATAAATTAAAAAGAATAAAAACACCAAAACCAAGAAAAAATATTCACTTTAAGGTGTGTCTCTGCTGTTAATGGTAGACAGACTGGGCACATCAGACCCCAGATCTATGTTTATTAATCCCAATAAGTCAGCTGTAGATTTATGGCAGATTAGTGGATAATATCAGGAATCCCGCACCTTTAGTTCTAAAGCTCAGGCTGGTTTCTAGCTGTGAGCCTGGAACCTGATTTGTTCAGCCTGCCATACTCCATGTGCTTCCTGCTGCTTGAATTTGGCTTCTGACTCTCGTGCTGAATTGAACTCAGTTCCCTCTCCCGCGATGGAGTCAGCCAGCAGCTGTTCTGAGTTCTGAGCTAATTAGCTCCTCCAAGGTGGCTACCAGGCAACTGCCTGCTCCTGGAGGTGATTGAACCCAAATACTCATCACTACAATCTGTCCTGTCCACTGCTCTGTTCCACTAGTCCGCTTCTCTGTGGAGGCCTCTGGGGTTGCCAGTAGTCACTGTGCATCTGCAGGTTCGAGCTGCCCTGCCCATACCGTGAGTGTGGGCTTAGGGAGACAATGCTGTTTACTACCTCCTACTTCTTTATTGAAGTCTGTCTCCTCACTCTCTCTGCAGGGCCTTTGGGTTTTGTTTCAGATTCTTGCTGGGTCCTTCTTCTTTTCCTCAAATTGCTACATTCCAGCGTCTTGACACCAAATCTCAGGGAGGCTGTTTCTCTGCTGTTTAGCACTCTGAGTGTGTGTGTGTGTGTGTGTGTTGCTGGAGATTGAACTCAGGACTATGCACATGCTAAGTTTATTTATGCCCTACCATTGAGCTACCTCCCAGACCATTTCTTTAACTTTTATTTTCATTAAAGGGAATGAACCCAGGGTATCATGCAAATGGTCTACCACTCAGCACATCCCCAACCTTTTTATTTATTTATTTATTTATTTATTTATTTATTTATTTTTTTGCTTTTTGGAGACAGGGTCTTGCTTTGTAGTTCAGGCTGGCCCTGAGCTCACTGTGGTGCCCAGGCAAGCCGCCGCGAACTCAGCAATCCTCCCGTCTCTGCCTCCCGAGTGCTGGGATTACAGGTGTGAGCCACCACGCCCAGCATTATATGTGGTAACCGGGAATCGAACTCAGGTCCTTACGCTTGCGAGGCAGGCGCCGGAACCACTGAGCTAACCCTCCGGCCCAACCTTTTTATTTTTAATTTTTGTTATTGAGACAGGGTCTTGTTAAGTTACCTAAAAACTTTTTTTTTTTTTGAGACAGGGTCTCACTTTGTAGTTCAAGCTGGCCCTGAGCTCCCTGTGTAGCCCAGGCAAGCCTCAAACTCAGCGATCCTCCTGCCTCTGCCTCCCGAGTGCTGGGATTATAGGAGTGAGCCACCACGCCCGGCTACCTAAAAACTTTTGATCTTCCTACCTCAGCCTTCCTAGTAGGTAGAATTACAGGTATGTACTGTCACACCTGGATCCAATTCCTTTTGCTTTTATAAATGTTTTTAGGCCCAGGCAAGGTGTGAACCACCTGTAATCCCACCACTCCTGCTGAGTCAGGAAGATAAGTGTGGGTTCAAGGCTACCCTAGGCTACATCATGAATTCAAAGCCAGTCTGAAATATGTGTGAGACTCTGTCTCAGAAAGTTTTTAAAAAATGGAAGCAGGGACGGAGGGTTAGCTCAGTGGTTCCAGCGCCTGCCTCGCAAGCACAAGGTCCTGAGTTCGATCCCGGTAACCACATATAATGCTGGGTGTGGAGACTCACGCCCACCAACAATCAACACGGCATACCACAATGCCAGGCGTGGTGGCTCATGCCTGTCATCCCAGCACTCAGGAGGCAGAGACAGGAGGATTGCTGAGTTCAGTGGTGGCTTGCCTGGCCTCCATAGTGAGCTCAGGGCCAGCCTGAACTACAAAGCGAGACCCTGTCTCAAAAAAAAAAAAAAAATGGAAGCATTCAGGCAGGGATTTACCTCAGTGGCTTTGACCCTGCCTTCCAAGTGCAAAGTCCTGAGTTTGATCCTCCTTAATGAGAAAAAAACAAACAAAAACCCAGATATATCACACACAGAAAAGTAAAATAAAAAGCACTTTTAATTAATTAATTTTGAGGTACTGGGGATTGAACTCAGGCCCTTGTGCATCCAAGGTTGGCACGGTACCACTTGAGCTAAATTCCCAGCCCAAAAAGCATTATTATTGATGGTAGAATGATTGGCACTGTATCTGTTTTCCTACCATAAACAACTATAAAAATGAATAAAGTACAATAAAGCAACTATTTTCATGCTTTGCATGGAAGTGTAAGTGTACAGTTCCTGAGAAGGGAATCATGTGAGAGGAACCCCATGTTCATCTCAGTTCATTATCTGAGAGAAATTTTCCTTCTTTATCTTCTAGTCGTAGGGATTGAACTTAAGTCCCTGCACTTGCAAGTTAGGTACTGTACCACTAAGATAAATCCCCAGCTGCTGAGAACTTTTTCCACTATAGCACAGTGACCTCAGGGACAGAAGGACAGCGGTCAGAATTTCGGTTTCCTGGGAGATACACAGGGCCTCCTAGATGTCAATATGGTGTTTCCCGTGGGCCATTTGTTGGAGGCTGGACTACCCATCACACTGTAACATTCTGAGTCCCAGGGGCTGTAGACGTCAGAGTAGACTGGAGTTACTAGGGATTGCACAGTGCAGAAAGTTATTGGAGTTTTAAACTAGCCAGGCTGGAGAGAACTTTTTTTTTTTTTGCTTTTTGAGACAGGGTCTCACTTTGTAGTTCAGGCTAGCCCTGAGCTCACTATGGTGCCCAGGCAAGCTGCCACGAACTCAGCAATCCTCCTGTCTCTGCCTCCCGAGTGCTGGGATTATAGGTGTGAGCCACCACGCTTGGCATTGTGGTATGCGGTGTTGATTGTTGGTGGGTGTTGATTGTTGGTGGGCGTGAGTCTCCACGGCCAGCATTATATGTGGTTACCAGGGATCAAACTCAGGAACTTGCGCTTGCGAGGCAGGCGCCGGAACCACTGAGCTAACCCTCTGGCCCTGGAGAGAACTTTTTAATACCCCAGGCATTCAGTTGAAAAGCTACCATTTGGTGAAAACAGTTTAAGGGGTACTCTATATATTCGCCAGGAAAGCCTCAATTATGCCTTGTTTGGATCCCAGACATATAAATTAATTGCGTCTAAGGACAAAACTCATTACTCTTCAAAAGATGCAACATAAACCAGCTTCCTTACCTCTGATATGGCACATTGAATTAAAACATTTTTTCTTGGGTCAGGGATTTAGCTCAGTGGTTCTGGCATCTGCCTGGCAAGAGCAAGGTCCTGAGTTTGATCCCAGTACCACATACCACAGTGCCCGGCGTATGGTTCACACCTGTAATCCCAGCACTTGGGAGGCAGAGGCAGGAGGAGTGTTGAGAGTTCGAGGCTTGCCTGGGCTACATAGTGAGTTCAGGGCCAGCCAGAACTACAAAGTGAGACCCTGTCTCAAAACAAAACAGAACAACCCACATTTTTTCTTAACAGGCTGGGTGTGGTGGACAGGTTTGTAATCCTGGCACTCAGGAGGCTGGGGCCGAAATATTGCACGTTTGAGGTGCATCTGAGGTAGAGAGTTCTAGCTCAGGCTGACTACATAGTGAGAGCTTGTCTCAAAAACCAAAAGGGCCTGAGATTTAGCCAGTGGTTCCAGCGCCTGCCTCTCAAACTCAAGGTCCCTGGTTCAGTTCTGGTAACCACATTCCACAGTACCAGGCGTGGTGACTCATGCCCACCAGCAATCAGTAGCACACACCACAGTGCTGGGCTTGGTGGCTCAAGCCTGTAATCCCAGCACTCAGGAGGCAGAGGCAGGAGGATTTCTGAGTTTGAGGTTTGCCTGGGCTGCATAGTGAGCTCATGGCCAGCCTGAACTACAAAGGGACACCCTGTCACAAAACAGAACAACAACAAAAAAAGAAACCTAAAAGATATTATTAAACATCTATGGAGCAGGAAAGCACAATCCATGCTAAAGAAAAAAGCTTTAAGTGCCTATGTTTTTGTTTTAACTTCATATCTTCCCTTTCCTCTCCATCTTTCAGTTCTTTCAATTTTCCCTTTTTTTTTTTTGAGACAGGGTCTCACTTTGTAGTTCAGGCTGGCCCTGAGCTCACTATGGAGCCCAGGCAAGCCTTGAACTCAGCAATCCTCCTGCCTCTGCCTCCCGAGTGCTGGGATGACAGGCATGAGCCACCACACCCGGCTCCCTTTTCTTTTATGCATATTTTGTCTTTACCTAAGTTTGGCCTCCTGCTTCCTTTCAGTTGCCTTCATGTTCTTTCTTCATCTTCCTTTCCTTTTCCATCTTTCCTTTTATCCCACTACCGTCTTTCTTCTCAATACCATCTTTCTTCTCACTGCTCACATTTTTTTTCCTTCTCACTTCCTTTCCCTTATTGCCTCTACTTTCCCTCACTTCTCATGGACTTGTTTTCCTGTTTCTATCTCCCCTTTCCTGTATGGAAAATGGGCCAGCAGGGAGCACTGAGGAAGTAAGGGAGGGCTATGCAAAGAGCATGTTCATCCGAGCTCAAGTTGCTGGGAATGAGTTCATGATTCGACAAGAAAATGTTGTAGCACTCGGGGGGGGGGGGGGGCAGAGGCAGGAGGACTGCTGTGAGTTCGAGGCTGGTCTTGGTTACATAGTGAGCTCAGGGCCAGCCGGAACTACAAAGCAAGACCCTGTCTCAAAATAAAAAAATAAAAAAAAGAAAAGAAAAGCTGAAATTTCTTCAATCCTTTTGGAAGACATACACTTACAGATTCAAGAAGCTGAAAACAGCATAAAATCAAAGAAATTAGTCTAAAACACATAGTGACAATGAACTGTTGTGTCAATTTGAGGAAGAAACACCCAATTTAATTTTTATCAACAAAATTCTGGGTGTGGCTGATGGGATTTACTGAAGACAAGACCCACCGTGGGTGTGGGTGGGACCATTCCATAGGTTTGTCACCTAAACAGAATAAAAAAGAGATGAAGGAGGAAGTCTTGCTTCTGTTTGTTTGAAGGAATTTTCCTTTGCTTTGGACGCCATCTCCTGGCTTTCAGTGCAGACCTGATAAGGATTTGTATGCAATTCCCGTGAGCTCCAGGCCTTTGACCTTTGACTAGATCTTCATGGCGGGTACAGGCAGCCCTTTACCCTCTTCCACACGACACTCTGCAGGTGCCCACTGTCAGCCTGTCTTGTAAATCCTTATTTGTATAAAATCTGTTTCTCTAGTGAACACTGACTGATACATCTTAAAGTTCTGACACTAAAGACAGTCTTGCAACATACCAGAAAGAAATGATGCATTGCACTTAAGGAATCACCAGTTTGAATGGCAAGGAAGTTTTCAGCAGAAATGATGGAGATTAGAAGGAAATTCCACAATACTTTTCAAGGGTTGAAAGAATATAATTATCAGTTACAAATTCCTTATCTAGTAAAAGTATTCTTGAGGATTTAAAAGGCAATTAAAACCATTTTCAAAGGAAAACTAAGAGAATTTGATGTTAGTAGACTATGCTTAAGGAATGGCTAACTGAAATTCTCCAAACAGAAAGGAAATTATAACAGAAGACTTACTTCAAAAGAAATAACAATGGAATTTCTAAAACATAGTGGTAGGAATAATAGACTACCCTTATAAATTCTTTTTTTTTTTTTTGAGACAGGGTCTCGCTTTGTAGTTCAGGCTGGCCCCGAGCTCATTATGTAGCCCAGGCAAGCCTGGAACTCAGCAATCCTTCCGCCTCTGCCTCCTGAGTGCTGGGATCACAAGTGAGCTGCCATGCCCGGCACTGTGGTGTGTGGTACTGATTGCTGGTGGGCGTGAGTCACCACGCCCGGTATTGTTGTATGTGGCTACCAGGAATCAAACCAGGGACCTGGTGCTTGCTAGGCAGGCGCTGGAACAACTGAGCTAAATCTCTAGCCCTACCCTTATCAATTTTTAGAATTACATTTGATGACTGAAATAAAAATACCATCTGATGTGATGCTCATTGCAGACAATGTGTATTTTCGCTAGATAGACAAATATGTTTTCAGTGTACTTAAGACATAAATGTTATCATGCTTTAAGAGTGGGAGAGGGAAAGGCTGGGGATATAGCTCCTGAGCACTATGCTTATCTGGCAAGCAATATTTTGAGATCAATTCCCCAGTACTGAAGAAAAAAAAGTGAGAGAGGTTGAGGGACCTAAATGGAAGTAGTTTTTTATACTTTACTCAAAGCGGTTATTAACTGACAGAAGTAGACTATGATGTCATATATGTTTATCATATATTGTATCAACAAACTATGATAACTATGCAAGTAATATGTTTCATAACACTATAAATAATTCAAAATATAATTCTACAAAATTTTTTTCAGAAACAAGTGAAAACAAGAAAGAAAAACAAAAGTGAGAAATATAAGCAAAAAAGACCCCAAACAAGAAAAGCCCTAACACATCAATAAATACTCTTCTAGCTTTTTGCCATCCAATTTTATTTTCATTTATTTTTCAAGAATTACTTAAACTTTTAATAATCTAAACTAATTAAAGCACATATTGGTAGGGTGGGTGTAAAACATAATCCATTGTATGCTACCTCCAGTAACCTCATTACAAAACATGTTTGATATAGGTAAGTTAAAATTTAAAAAGATGTGTCATAAAAATAGTAATAAATATCCAAGAGTAGAGGTATCAGTGTCAAAGTAGACTTCAAAACAAATAAAATTTCTAAAGATAAAGCGAACATTATTTAATGAAGAATCGGTCGGAGGTTTAGCTCAGTGGTTCCAGCGCTTGCCTTGCAAGTGCAAGGCCCCTGGTTTGATCCCAGTAACCACATACCACAATACCGGGCGTCGTGACTCACGCCCACCAGCAATCAGTACCACATACCACAGTGCCAGGTGTGGTGGCTCACCCCTGTAATCCCAGCACTGGGGAGGCAGAGGCAGAAGGACTGCTGAGTTTGAGGTTTGCCTGGGCTACATAGTGAGCTCAGGGCCAGGCTGAACAAGAAAGTGAGACCCTGTCTTTAAAAAAAAAAAAAAAAAGAATAGAATTCCCATGGCTGGGGATTTAGTTCCATGGTTCCAGTGTCTGCCTTGCAAACACAGGGTCCTGAGTTCAATCCCCAGTAACTATATACCACAACGCTGGGCATAGTGATATGTCCACCAGTAATCAGTACCACACACCACAATGTTGGGTGTGGTGGTTCACACCTATCATCCTAGCACTCAGGAGGCAGAAGCAGAAAGATTGCTGTGAATTCAAGGTTTTCCTGGTCTACACAGTGAGCTCAGGGCCAGTGTGGAAAAAAAAAAGAATTTTCAAAAACATATTTAACTATTATGTATTGCAAATATACAGTTAAGGAAAAAATAAAAACGAATGCAGAAAATAATGAATACCAACAAGGATGAGGAAAAAAGAAATCTCCTTCATTGTTAGTGGAAATGTAAACTAGTACAATCATTATGGAAATAAGTATGGCGATTCCACAAAAAACTGAAAATATAAATATCATTCAACCCAGCTATACCTCTTTTGGGCATATTCTTGAAAGAATTAAAGATAGCTTACTCTAGTAATGCGTACATACCATTGTTCATAGCAGCATGGTTTACAATAGCTAAACTGGAGACAACCTAGATGCCTGTCAAGAGATGAATGGGTCGGGCCGGAGGGTTAGCTCAGTGGTTCCGGCGCCTGCCGTGCAAGCGCAAGGACCTGAGTTTGATCCCCGGTAACCACATATAATGCTGGGCGTGGAGACACGCCCACCAACAATAAAAACACCGCATACCACAATGCCGGATGTGGTGGCTCACGCCTGTCATCCCAGCACTCGGGAGGCAGAGACAGGAGGATTGCTGAGTTCGCAGCGGCTTGCCTGGGCACCATAGTGAGCTCAGGGCCAGCCTGAACTACAACGCGAGACCCTGTCTCAAAAAGCAAAAAAAAAAAAAAAAAAAAAAAAAAAAAAAAAAAAAAAAAAAAAAAAAAAAAAAAAAAAAAAAAAAAAAAAAAAAAAAAAAAAAAAGAGATGAATGGGTAAAAACAATGTGACTTATATACACAATGGAATATTACTCAACCACAAAAAGAAATGAAATCATGTCATTTGCTGAAAATAAATGGGACTAGAAGCCATCATGTTAAAGGAAATTAGCCAGACCCAGAAAGTTAAATATTGCAATATGGGAAACTTAAAAAATACATAAATAACTAAAAGAGAAAGGATAGAAAGTGAGGAGGTAGAGTTCTGCAGACAGGGAAGGGGACAAGGGGAGAGAGGAAGAAAGAGGAGAATAATGGGATGTAAATTAAGATGTGTTAAATGCATGTACCAACTTCCTCAAATCTCATCATCATGTGATATTAACATGTACTAGTAATAAAAGAGATATAGGAAGAAGAGACCCAGTTATAGTTGAGGACTTCAGTATCCACACCCAGTAACCTGCAAAACTCCTGGAAATAAAATCAGCGAAGATATAGAACTGAACAGCATCATTAGCAGGATCCAACTGACATAGAGCACTCCACCAACAGCAGAATATACACTATTCTCAAGTGCACATCAGACATTCACCAAGCTAGACCATATTCCTGCTCAGAAAACAAAACTCAACAATTTAAATCCTACATATTATACTTATTTTACACTGGTGCTGTAAAAATCACTACAAATTTAGTAGCTAGGATAATTACTCTCATTTTGGTGAGTCATGTTTCTGTCTGACAAGAGTCTCATCAGATTGAAATGAAAATGTTGGCCACATTTCTTTCTGTAGGAGGTAAGCGAAGATTGTTTCCTTGCTTGTTTAGATTATGGCAATACACAATTGGTTAGTGCATGGTACTAATAGGGGAGTATGTGTGCGGGTGATGCTGAGTTTGTATAGCTTATGGAAAGATTTCCATTCCTTGTGGTTGTAGGACTAAAGTTTGTGCTTACTTGAAGACTAAACTAGGGATGTTCTCAGTTTCTAGAGACTCCTAGATTGCTTGAGTCATATTACCCTTCCTCCATTTCAGTCAGCAAGGGCAGATGGAGTTCTTGTCGTGCTGCATCTCTCTGTTCTTGTCACTTTCCTCTTCTACCTTTAAGAATTTATGTGATTCGATTTGGTTCATGTAGATCACAGAGGATAATCTCTGTTTTTAGTGAACTGATAAACTACTTCAATTCCACTTGGAAACTTAATCCCTAGGCTTGATAATATAATTTATCCACAGGTCCCAGGAAGTGAGACATGAACATCTTGGGTGGCCATAATTCTGCCTGCTGTAGAGAGTATATGGTCCTTTTTAAAATTTGTGGTACTGGGGATTGAATTCGGGCCCTTGTGCTTCCAAGGTAGGTGCGGTACCACTTGAGCTAAATTTCCAGCCTGAGGGTATATGTTCTGATTGTAGTGGAACAAACTAGAAGTCAAATAGAAAAGCACAAGGGAAATCAGTGAACACTAGGAAATAAAACAACACCCTGCTAAATAATCTATGGTGCAAAGAGAAAGCCTCAAAGAAGATTTATAAAATCATTGAGTTGTTGGGGATTTAGCTTAGTGGTGCCTTCCTTACAAGCATAAGGTCTCAAGTTTGATCCCTGGTGCAAAAAAAAAAAAATTGAGTTGAATGACAATAAAAACACAGCATCTCAAAATATGTGTCACCTACATGCTGAGTGATTGCTATTTTCTTCATGGAAGCTTTAGCTAGATATGATTCAAGATATGATTCCACCCTCTGGAGTTTTTTGTGGTACTGGGGATTAAACATAGATCTTCAGGACCAGAGATTTAGCTCAGTGGTTTTGGTGCCTGCCTAGAAAGCTCAAGGTCCCTGGTTTGATCCCCGGTAACCACATGCAACAATATTGGGTGTGGTAACTCATACCCACCAGCAATCAGTACCACACACCACAATGCTGGGC
The DNA here is from genome assembly GCA_004025085.1 of Thryonomys swinderianus. Lineage (NCBI taxonomy): Eukaryota > Metazoa > Chordata > Mammalia > Rodentia > Thryonomyidae > Thryonomys > Thryonomys swinderianus. Next base: position 15,978 of record PVIC010021794.1, read on the forward strand.
ATGGTGGCTCAAGCCTGTAATCCCAGCACTCGGGAGGCAGAGACAGGAGGATTGCTGAGTTCGCGGCGGCTTGCCTGGGCTCCATAGTGAGCTCAGGGCCAGCCTGAGCTACAAAGCGAGACCCTGTGTGAAAAAAAAAACAACAAAAAACATAGACTTTTACACTGAGTTATAGGCTCAGCCCTTTAAACATTTTGTTTCTGTTTTAAGACAGGGTCTTGCTAAGTGGCCAAGTTTCCAAGGCTGAGCTTGAATTTGCAAACTTCCTACCTCTGCCTCCCAGAGTGCTGGAATTACACATATGTACCACTGTGCATGGCTTTTGTTTGTTTGAGACAGGGTCTTGCTATGTAATCTTGGCAAGCCTTGAACTTGTTAGATTTCGCAGGTTGGTCCAACTTGTGATCCTCCTCCTGCCTTAACCTCTCAAGTGCTGGGATTACTAGCACGTATTACCGTGCTTGGCTTGCATGTAATCTCTTTTCCAAGTAGAAGATATTTTATTTTATATTAGGTCTACAGTTTAATTGGTTAGGTGCTACTATGAAGCTGTTGAAAAGAAATGTTTACCATTATCAATCTCAATAATTTGTATTAATAATTCAGGCAGACTACATTTTCACGTGCAGCATTGAGAATAAAGTATTGATGCAACCTGCTGAAGTTCTGTATAAAGGAAACATGTAGTTAGAGGATGGGATTCCTCAAAATGATCCATCAGGGTGGGTATTATGAAGTCACAATAGGCACAAGCTATAAAAAACATAAAACAGATTTGAAAAATAATAAAATGGGAGGAATGACAACAAGATAGTAATTTTTAATATGTAACTCATATTCAAGAAAAACGTAGTGTTAGTGGAGGGATAGCCACATACATCAATGGAAAAGAATAGAGAGTACAGAAAAAGACTCACACATACAGGTTTAAGTGATTTTTTTTAGTTTTTTGAGACAGGGTCTCACTGTAGTTCAGGCTGGCCCTGAACTCACTATGTAGTCCAAGCAAGCCTCAAACTCATGGCAATCTTCCTGCCTCTGCCTCCCAAGTACTGGGATTACAGGTATGAACCACCATGCCTGGCATTGTGGTATGTGGTACCGGGGATTGAACTTGGTACCTTGTGTTTGCCAGGCAGACACTGGAACTACTGAGCTAAATTCCTGGCCCTAAATGATTGTTGATAACTAACCCAATGTGGGACCATCCACGTTATAAAGCAGTGCTGTAACAATTGGACATCTATGGATTAAGACAACAACAGCAACAAACTAACTTTGACATACTTTATACAAATTTAATTCCACATGGCTTTTATATAAAATTTAAACTTTAGAGGAAACATGTGCCAAGACATTTGGGATCAAGGCCCAGGTGAACTGATTTGTATTTGACAATGCACAAGTCACAGAGGAAAAAGGATAAATTTGATCTCATTGAAATAAAGATTTTTTTTTCTCTTCAGAACTGTTAAAAGGATAGTACCATAAAGTAGGAAGAACTCGTTCAAATAGAAAGGGGAACAAGAGATGGGGGAGGGAAAGAAGAAAAAGAGATTTAAAGAAAAAAAGAATTTGAAAAATGCAAATAGAGCTTTTGTAAATGTAGAGGAGAAGAAGGGTTGGAGGAAAAGAAAGGGAAGGGGAACCAAAAATGGATTCAAGATGTGTTATATACATGCACATTTTCTTGTGGTGAATGTAATCATTATGTATGCAAACATGTACTAATAATGTAAAGAAAGACTAAATTGTTTTTTTTTTTTTGAGACAGGGTCTCCCTTTGTAGTTCAGGCTGGCCCTCAGCTCACAATGTAGCTCAGGCAAGCCTCAAATTCAGCAATCCTCCTGTCTCTGCCTCCCGAGTGCTGGGATGACAGGCGTGAGCCACCACGCCCGGCACTGTGGTCTGTGGTATTGATTGCTGGGGGAGTGAGTCACCACACCCAGCATTGTATGTGGTTACCGGGATCGAACTCAGGACCTTGCGCTTGCGAGGCAGGCCCGGAACCACTGAGCTAAATCTCCGGCTCAGAAAGATTAAATTAAAAAGAAAAACAACCAAAATAAATGCTTATCAACTAAACAGACAAAACCTTGCCAAGAGGATGAAAAGATAAACTAAGCTTGTGATAGTTACCAAAGCTTTGTATGGAGACAAAATATCAACACAAAACAACCCTCCAAGAAAAACCTCAAAAAATCCAATTAGAAGTCGAGCAAACTATATGAGTAGACATTTCCTGAAAAGAGAATAGAAGGTACGTAAGCACATACTAAGATTGCAACAGCATAAAAGATTAGAGAAATGAAAATTGAAACCACAATGAAATTTCACTACACAACTATTAAATTAACTAAAACAAAGCATAGTGATAATACCATATACGGGCATGCACTGTTGGTGGTACTGTAGAGGTATAGACACTCTGAGTGCATATTTTGGTAGTCTCTTGAAAAACTGTTCTTACACTTACAATATGATATGACAAATGCACTCTTTCCCATTTATCCAGAGAAATGAAAACTTAAGCTTACAGAAAAACTCTGTATGAATTTTAAGCAGCCTTATTTATAATAGAGCAAACTATAATTAAGTCAAACGTGCTTCAGTGGGTTAATGGTGAGATAAAATCTACTACATCCATACAATGAAACACTACACAGCAATAAAGAAGAATGAACTTCTCATACCCACGAGTACCTAGACTATTTCTAGGTAATTGTTCTGAGTGAAAAAAAACATAAACCTCAAGTCTACTTAATATTGATTTCATTTTAATAGAATTATTTAAAATATCAAAATAATAAAGATGGGGAACAGGTTAGTATTTGCCAAAGGTTATGAATTAGGTCATGAAACAGTTGTATGTGGTTACTGAGACTGTGTGAAGGAGCCTTGTAATAACGAAACACTTCTACATTTTAACTGTGTTGATGGTTCCATGAATTGGCACATCCAATAAACACAGATTAACATTTGGCTTCATAGCAGAAAAAATTGATGCCACAAGGTGGTCGGATGATATAGTCCTAGCACTGGGGGAAAAAAAAATCTGTCAACCAGGCTGGGGATTTAGCTCAGTGGTTTTGTCTGCCTTGCAAGTGTAAGGTCTCAAGTTCGATCCCAGGTAACCACATACTGCAGTGCTGCGTGTGATGGCTCACACCTATAATCCCAGTGCTAGGGAGGCAGAGGCAGGAGGATTGCTGTGAGTTCAAGGGTTGCCTGAGCTACGTAGTGAGCTCAGGGGCAGCCCAAACTATCAAAAAAAAAAATCTATCAAGAAAATTCTGTATTTAGCAATTGTATTCTTCAAACTGAAAGCAAAATAATCTGCAAATGAGTGAGGTATCTTAACATAAAACAAAACAAAACAAAAAAGAAAAGAACAAAGATTCTTTAGTGAAAAGAATTTATACCAAAAATTAAATCAAACCCAAAGAAATGAAGAGCACCAGTATAAGCCAAAAGCGTTGATGCATGCCTCTATTCCCAGCAGTCTGAGAGGTTGAGGCAGGAGGACTGCAAGTTTGAGCCCAGCTTTGACAATTTTTTGATTCAGTGAAACCCTATCTCAAAACTGTTTTTGATTATCTGGAACCTTTATAATTATATGCCTAGGTGTAGATATTTTTATATCACAACATTTGGAGTCCTATATGTTTTACATATCTGTGTGTCCAATTCTTTTCCTTTTCCTGTGAAGTTTTCTGGCATTATCTCTATGGAGTTTTTTAAAATGTCTTTTGCATTATCTCCTGCTTCCTCAGCGATCCCAATCAATTTTATGTTATAGTCTTCGAATTGTCTAGGAGCTGTTGGATTGATTTTTCATGGTCCCTTTTCATTTTCCATAAATGATGCCTTTCCTGTTCATTGCCATCCTGCCTTCTAGGTCTGAAATTCGGTCTTCTAGCTGTTTCATCCTACCTCGCAAACGTTTGCTCTTTCTTAATTTCCTGGACCTCTATTTGTAGCTGTTTAAAAGGCGCTATTGCTTTTGCTATCTCAGATTGTATCATGTCCCTAATCTCCTCTTTGGCTTTATTAATTATTTCATTTCCTTCAGATAGTTACCTCTCTTCAGGTCAGAAATCAGTTGTAATTTCCATTTTACTAGATCTGCTTTTATTACCATGTCAGAGAGTCCCGTTGGTTGAGTTTCCATACGCTTCATTTCCCTTTTCCCTGAATTCTCCTGGGGTGGGGATCTTTGTATCTGAGATTTTGAGTTTTTCTTCATTTCTGAGCCTTTGAGCTCAGAATTTCCTGAGTAAGGACATTACTGGGTGATTTTGGCTTTGTAGCTGGGCTGTTGTGATCATATATCTAGCCAAAGATCTAGTCACAGATACATACAACTTTCAGGCATCATCCTTTGGAACTAAAAAGTTTACCAGGGAGTTGGATGGTAGAGAGAGAGGAGAGACAGAAATTAGAAATAGAACTAGAAGGTATATAAAGATCACTAGAGACTCTGGGGGACTGATAGAGGCTAGAGGACAACAGAGACAGACGAGACAAATACAAGACAGAACAGACTGACAGCAGTAGGGCCACTGACATCTATATTCATCCTTCTGTAATAGTACAGAGAAGCGAAAAGGGAAGACTATGCATTAACTTAAGTGGCAGATACTGACCGGAGAAGTGAAGGTGAGAAAACTAAGGACAAGTAGCAGCAATGGGCCATCAGGGCACTATTTTCCCTCTCTTGAAAAGTAAGAGTGATTGAGAGAGGAAAGAAAAATCCAAGCTTGCGCAGACAGCAATAAGATAGTAGAGGAGTGAAGATTAGAAGAGTAGGAAGGGGAAAAAAAAAAAAGAAAAAAACAGCTACAATAATAGCAAAAACAAATAAAAACAAAACAAAAAAAACAAAGCAACGACAAAAAAGCAGAATAGAATAAAAGAAAGTCTATTAAAAACAAGCTGTCCGAGGCGTGGACCCGTTGATTGCTGAGTTCTGCCGGGGAATTGCAGGCTCCAAAATTAAAGATGCCTTTTCCCCCAAAGTGAGTCAAAGTTCCTGCAGGTGGCGCTCAGCCCACAAACTCGCGAATGGCGAAGTTCACGGGAATCACTGGGTCCAGTTGCCGTCCCTTCAGTATGACAGGTGGGGGCTCCAACACAGCCGCGTGGTGTGCCAGACCCGAACAGGAGGCTGCGACGGCGGGAACACTGTCCAGGCCTCGCTGCTGGCGCTCTTGGCGGTGCTAGGAGCTGGTGTCTGGGTTTTGGAACTTCTGTCCCTGGAAGCAGAGGGCGGGGCTTCCTTGCTTGACCCGCTGATCGTTTGTCTCCTCTCCGGAACCAAGTTTATAAGTGTTTAAAGGAGCAGTTGCTGTGGTCCTGTGGTTGTCGCTGAGGGTCAGCTGCCCCTCCCCCGCTGGGAGTCCCGGCTCAGGGAGAGGGTACTCGCTCGCTCACCCCCTCGCTCCCTCTTCCATTTTCTTTTGCTCTGTTTGATACTTGCCCCGGATCTTTGTTTGTTTGTTTCTGGAGGGAAGAATTCCCTGCTCTTCTACCCCCAAGCTGCTGTATTTCGGTTTGGGGACAACCAACTACCAAGAGGGGGATCCTAGGTTTGTTATCTCTCTGCCATCTTCCCAGAATCCTCCTAAAGCTTTTATTTAAATTAAATTAACTAATGAGTTCAATTTATTTTTTTCAGTGCTGGGGATCAAACCCAGGACATTCCCACTGAGTTACATCCTCAGCCCTTTTAATTGTTTTTTACATTTTGATTCGGGAGCTCACTACATTGCTAAGTTTCCTGGGCTCACCTCAAATTTCCATTCTTCCTGTCTCAGTTTCCTGGAATGCTCGGGTCACAAGTACACAGCATCCCATTCAGTTCCTTTAAACCTGTAAAACAAGAGAAGAATCTTTAAAACCTTGGATTAGGCGAAAATTTCTTAAAACATAAAAAATATAATAGGAGACAATGAACTAACTTTGTTTCACAAATATGAAAAACTTTTATGTGTAAAATACACTACTAAAGAGTTGAGTTAAGATGCAGACTGGGAGAAGATACTTGCAAATCAAACATGTGATAAAAGATTTTATTCAGGATATAAGAAGAACTATTATGAAATAATAACAATTTAGAAGCAAGCAAAATACTCAGGTATTTAACCAAAGAAGATAAAAATGACTAAGTTGTTGTGCTCAGTGGCTCACATCTTTAATCCTAGCACTTGGGAGGCAGAAGCAGGAGGATTGCTGTGAGTTGGAGGCTAGCCTGGCTACATAGTGAGATCAGGGGCATCCTGAACTATAAAGAGATTCCCTGTATAAAAATTTTTTTTAAAAAGGCTAAATCAGCACATGAAAAGATGCTCAACATTATTACTCATTAGGGGACTGCAAATCAAATGGACTCACCAAGCAAAAGGACAGATAGCACAAGTTTTTGGAAATGTGTGAAGGAATTGGACCTCTCACACATTGTGATGGAAATGTATACAGTCTCTTTGAAAAAGTGTGAGAGTTCCATAAAAACTTCAACATAGTGTTACTGTATGATCCAGTAATTCCCCCTTGTAAGTATATACCAAAGAGAAATGAAAATATGTGTCCACAAGAGGCTTATACAGACTGTTACAGTTTGGATGTGAAATATTCCCCAAGAGGCCCAAATATTAAATTCTTGGTACTCAGGTGAGACACTATAAGGACATGGAACTTTTCTAAAGGTTTTTTTGAGACAGGGTCTCTTTTTGTAGTTCAGGCTGACCCTGAACTCATTAGGTAGCCCAGGCTAGCCTCAGGCTAGTAGCAATCCTTCTGCCTCTGTCTCCCAAGTCCTGGGGTTACAGGCGTGAGCTACCACGCCCGGCAGGTGGTACTTTGATAGGACTTAGAGCAAGGTTTTCTTGTCATTGACATTATACTCTTGGGGTGATATTGTGACCCAAACTCCTTTGTCTTCCTCTCACTTTTGTGGCCTAGCCATAACGTGAATACTTTTGCCATGAATTGTAGCCACAAAGTGCTCCCTTGCCACAGCCCAAAAGTAACATGGCTAACCAATCACAGAACCAAACCTCCTGGACTGTAATCCAGAATCACTGTTTTCTCTTAACAAGGAGCATTTCAGGTATGTGCTATAGTAACAAAAAGTTAACCCAAAGATGCTCATATCAGCTTTACTTATACGAGTCAACACTCAGAAATGGTTCAAGTGTGGGCCAGAGATTTAGCTCAGTGGTTCTGGCATCTGCCTAGCAAGCGCAAGGTCCTTGGTTCAGTCCCCGGTAACCACATACAACAATACCAGGCATGGTGACGCATGCTCACCAGCAGTCAGTACCACACACCACAGTGCCAGGCGTGGTGGTTCACGCCTGTAATCCCAGCACTCAGGAGGCAGAGGCAGGAGGACTGCTGTGAGTTCGAGGCTAGTTTGGGCTACATAGTGAGCTCAGGGCCAGGCTGAACTACAAAATGAGACCCTGTCTAAAAAAAAAAAGAAATGGGTCAAATGTCCACCAACTGGTTAATGGTAAATAAAGTGCTGTATTTGGTGGAGTATTATTTAACAAAAAGAAACAAACTACTGATCCGTACTACAGCATAGATGACTTCAGAAACATTCAGAAACCTGTTGCAAAAGACCACATCCTCTATGATTTCATTGATATCAAATAGACAAATCTATATAGATAGTAAATAGAACAGCTGTTGCTTAGGCATGGGGGAATGGTAATTAAGTGAAAATGAATATGAGAAAATCTTCTCACGTTAATCTTTTTTTTTGTGGGGGTAGCAGACATCAAACTTGGGCCTTTGTGGTTCTAACGTAGGTGCGGTACTGTTTGAGCTAAATTCCTGGTCCTCAAGTTAATCCTCTTATGTCTACTGCTCCAGTTTTGGAATGGCACATGATAAACATTTTTCTCTTCAAATTCTTTTTTTTTTTTTTTTTTGAGACAGGGTCTCGCTTTGTAGTCCAGGCTGGCCCTCAGCTCACTATGTAGCCCAGGCAAGTCTTGAACTCAGCAATCCTCCTGTCTCTGCTTCCCGAGTGCTGGGATGACAGGCGTGAGCCACCACGCCCGGCACTGTGGTATGTGGTATGTATTGCTGGTGGGCGTGAGTTACCACGCCCAGCATTGTATGTGGTTACCGGGGATTGAACTCAGGACCTTGCACTTGCGAGGCAGGCGCCGGAACCACTAAGCTAAATCTCCGGCCCATGACTGACATTTTTTGATTTTTATACCCATGTATTTTGCCTGTTGAGACCAGAGAATTATATAATGAACATTGGTTTAGAGATACAGTTAGCCCACTTTTGGAATAAAGAATCAGATAATAAAAATTTTAGGTCTCTGTTGTCTTTTTAAAAACTCTGTTGCTGTAATATGAAAGTGGCCAAAGATAATGTATAAATGAACGATAGTCGTTGTTCTGCTGTTTAGACTTAATTGCATCAATTTTATTGGTTCAGAAACCACCCAAGGGATTAGTAAACCACACTTCTGGCTGTGTCTGAGTTACTCATGGAAGTTTGACCTCTATATCTGGTTCCTGGCCCTTCTTCTTTGGTGCTGTTCTGCTGCTTTTCTTTCTGGCTACCATGAACTAATAACCTTGATGATGATTCTGCTTTGGAGTCAGCTGACCATGAACTGAATCATCTGAAACCACAAGCCAAATTTAATTTCTCCTCTTTTAAGGATCCACATTTTCTTCCCAGCAATGGGGCAACTTACTAATAAAGTTATTTTCTAGTAAAACTTTGTTTACAAAAGTGGACAATAGAATTGGCCTGTGGGCCAATTTTCTGACCCGCGGTTTAGTGTACATGCTACATCCAGAAAGACAGTGCTCCACTCTCATAGGGATAGTCTCTAAGCCAGTGCCTCAGTGATGCCTTCTCATTTTCTTAAGCCAGTATCTTACGAATGGTGCAGAATATTGTTGAATGAACACATCCCATTGTCACATGCCTGTTGCTACATTTTTCAGAGAATGGTTCCATTGGCCTGAAGTGACATGAACGAACCTCTGTTGGTAAATAAGCCCTCAGATAGTGGTGCTGACTGAGGCCTTGTTATCAGTAAAGGCAAAATAGACATGTGGCATATGTGTCATCGTCTGCCAGGATGAATCACTCTCCAGAGGGAAGGGGTCAGCTGAGTTGACATCTATCCAGGTTACTCAATAAATGGTTTAGTACAATGGTCACAAGCATAGAACATGTTACTTCAAGACCCCAAAAGGCCCACTTTTAGATTATTTTTTGGAGGCAGAGGCTCAAGGTGCAAAAAGTTTGTCCAAAATTTGGGCATTGCAGCATTCCCCTGGCCTAAACCACTGAATACCTAAAGACTTCTTTCATATGACTCATCCTCAAATCTTTGCAGAGTTTATCTTATACTTTCTGGACTGTGTATCTTATCAGAACATCCAGAGTGTTCCTGTTTCCTGCTTATCAGGTCCAGCTAATGTGACACTATCATTATAGTGGACCAATACGATGTGCTACAAAATATAGGGTGGTTTAGGATCCTTTGAGCCAGTATTATCAGGGAGAGCAGGGGAAATAAAAATAGCAGTGGAATTAGAATGTCAATATATACTACTGTCTATCCCACATGAATGAGACTAGTATCTGATTTTCCTTCCTGAGAGGAAGAAAAAGAATATACCTTCTTTTTCCCAAAATGAAACTTAGCTGGAAAATAATCAGCCTGAAAACTAGAGATCAAAAAACCCACTCGGGCTAGCCTTGCCTTATCTGCCATCACTATTCCTTTGCTTGGTGGCTACTCTGTAAAGCCAGGTTTTTCTTTTTTTGGTGTGTGGGGGGGGTGAGTTTTAGAGGCTTCCTGTTACAGTAGCTCTCTTTCCATAGATCAAGGAACTAAGGAAAGGATTCTTCCAACTTATAGTATATTCAATCTAACTATTCATTTCAGAGTGATGGGGATGATTTCTAGCCCAATTGTGAGACCGATCTGGACCAGTACTTACCTGACCTCAGCCCCTCTTTAATAAGGGGGCCACAAAAAACACTTTGGTCTCCTGAACATCAGTGTCCACTTGCTTCTTGGATCCAGTAGATTTCAGAAGGATTGCATTCCCCTTTCCAAGGTGTATAAGTGGTCACAGATACTTTTGGAGGAGGACTAGGAACACCATTGGATATAATTGCCAAATCATAGGGTTCTTCTAGAGGAATCCTACTATCTTCTTCATTTTAGGTGTTATAGATCTTAGAATTGGTGTAGGGCCAGATATGAGGAAAAGGAGTTAATGATATTCTACTGAGGCAGCTGGCTTTTGCTTAAGCAGCTGAATTCTGCTTACATAATTTTGATCTTTTAAAAAAATATATATATATCCTTGTTGGCTGCTCATCTATTTTGTCCCTAGGAGTATGATATTCTGTGTCATCTCATTAGCTCCCTGTGGGTCAGAAGGTACAATTTGATGTCACTTCAAACTTACACCCTACATGTATACACATTTTCTTTCTGATGGTGAAGTGCTGCCACGTGGTCCCCTCTATTCCAGAATCTCATCAGCCTTATTCCTACTAGGAAGTTCAGATTTATAATAGCATCTTCTGCCGTCAACCTTGGCTCACAGAAGACAGCTACTGTGAAACATTTCGACAACAGTGGTGTTTCTTTTCTATCACTATAGTTACTGCTTTGGTTAGTGAACTATTCTCTAGGCACTTCCAAAGAACTTAGTAAACTGGTTGGTCTCCTTGTCTCATATAATAAATCCATTCAATATGTTTGGTTCTCTGAGCTATTTGATCCATTGTATCACAGTCTATCACTGAGTTCTATCATCACTACTTCATTTAATGTGGGTCATAACCATATCAGAATTTGCTTCTGGGGCCCTTATCAATATGTTAAATCCTGTGTCACAGGAGATTAGCTCTAAATTAATATATTTTTCCTAATCCAGATTTATAATATGCTTCATAGACCTAGCATCATCAGATATACTCTTCCCATCCTTACTTGTAAATGTCAACATGGTTTTGCAGCTTCTTTTGTGTATAATTCCTTTCCCCTCTCAGCAGGCCAAATACTTCTCCAGTCATCCTATGTTGAATTTTGACCATAGTTATTGTTCTGGTTGCCAGGGGAGGAGACACAGAACTTGAGGAGGGCAGACATTGTCTTGGATACGTCTGAGGGGGTTTTCTTTTTTCTTTTTCTTTTTGTAATCTTTAATAAAACAGGGACGCTTATGTTCTAAAAGGGAGAATTACAGTACTTTTACAAACCCAGAAGATTCTGGAAGCTCTTGGGGTTGAAGGGTTTCAAATTCATCTAGCAGTAATTCCTATTTCAAGTGTCAAGGTTCTATGCTTTCTCAATCAAGGTCCTGATTTGGGCGCAGGAAACTCACTGGAACTGAGAATTCAACTTTCTCTAAGTTTTTGCTCCCCTGATGAAAATAAGAGTACATTTAAACTCTGCCAAGAAGGGTTTCAGGTTTCCAACTTTGCTTTGAATTGGTAAGTGATCAATTGGAGCTTTGTATGTCTCCAAAATATCAATAATGCTGAGCAACAGCTACTTGGTAAATGCTACAGTTCTTATAATTTCTACTTCCTCATACTTTCTCTCACCAGAGCTAATTTACAGGTCAGTGCATCTCCATTCACCTGTATCTCATCCCAGTTCACCACAAGTGAACTTTAATAACTGCACTGTTAAAGAAGGCCAGGAGTTATCTGTACTCCAAGTACCAGTAGTAAAGTGTTCATCAATGCTAATCTATTGGCAAGTAACTCAACTGTAGAAACTTGTGCTTTAGTTTTGCTTCCTAGGTGCACAACTCACATCAAGTATCTTTGGTTGGGTTAGTTAAGCTCCCAAGATAGAAAATGATGAGCGTATATATAATTCCAGGTAAAGTTTTACCTTGGTGGGATTTACTGTTAAGGGAAGCAGGCCCCTGAGACCTCATATGTTGCCAGTTGCTCCATCTTAGAGCAAAAGAGTTGTGCCTTTGTCTTTCCATATGGAAACAGGTAATAGGGTGTAAACATGAGCTCTCCATCTTATGACATCAAATAATGAAATCATAGACAAAAAGAAGTTAGAAGTGTTTATTAGAAATAATAATAAGAAGAAGTGCTTGGTGGAAACCCACCACAGGGGTTTTGGGAAATGGAATTGCCAATGTCCTTTTTTTTTCCTTCCTCCCCCTCTTCCTCCCCCTCTTCTTGTTCTTTTTCTTGTTTTTGTTCTTCTTGTTCTTCTTCTCTTCTCCTCCTCCTCCTCCTCCT